>CAIGRN010102988.1:0-38275 GCA_903798345.1 Fraxinus anomala | reverse complement strand
AAAATAAATTTTTTTAGAATTTTTTTTTTTTTTTTTTTTTTTTTTTTTTGATAAGTTGTATTTGATAGTTGTTATGATATATAGATGTAAATGGATGATTAGATTTTTCAAACAATTAGTAGATATTTGTTATAAGATTATTGGAGCGTTTAAAAATCAAATTCACATTTATTGTTGGTGTCATAGCCTACTTAAATAACTTTGATAGATGGATTTGCAATGGTTGTCATGTATTGACAATGCCATTTGGTTATTGAAGTTGAAAAAGATGATAAATACATATGGTGAAGTGTCTGTCCGAGATATTGTTCTTGACATTATAAATGTCGAGAATGACACTACAAATGTAATTATTGACATTGTTTCAAATGTTAAGAATTATATTACAAACTTAGCGAAGATACGGAACATTTTGTGTTTACCATTGACCATATTGCTTACGGGTAGTATGTTTGTTTTAGGTATTCGTTTTATCTAATCTTATTTGCGTTGATGATATGTATATATGGGAGATGTTATGAGATTCGTTGTCTCGCATGGTGATACATTAGTCAACACGGAAGACGAGTGGAAGTGGTTTGAGAACTGAAAAACATTAGTAGTTATTCAAAGTGACATTAAATATGAAGAGCTTGTCAACAAATTATTCGAAAAGCTTAATGTTGATAGAATGAAATTTTGAATCCACTTGAAATTTAAAGTTCCAAGCAGAATGTACCCCCTGCTGATGTAGTCGATGATGAGAATTTGCAATGATACATTTTTGTTCACACACAAGTAGTCTATGTGTAATTGTAGATCAATATAATGTCGAAGATCAAAAGGTGAATGTTGGAGTTGATCCTTTATCACAAATAGAAGAAGTTGGTGTGTTCAAACTAGAATAGCCACGAATGATTTCAGATACTGATGTCGGCCTAGTCTCAGGAAATCCATATACAGGAAATGCAAAAAAATTGGAAGATCAACTAGACATTACGGAGAATCAAATATTCTTTAACAAGAAACAACTACACACAAGGCTTCGACTACAGGCTTCAACAGAGAAATTTTATTTCAGAGTTAAAAAATCGAATGCTAGATCTCTCATGGTATGTTGCATGGATACCAACTGCCATTGGCTATTACAAGCTTCCAAGATAAAAAAAAAATCAGATATATTTAAGGTTCGAAGTACATACATGAGCACGAATGTTCTTTAGATATTCGGCGGAATGCACACTTGTATGCAACCAGTGCCCTAATTGGGAAACACACAACGCGGAAATCAGATGATACACACCAACCGAACGTTCCCGCGGGTATAAATTTAGTATTATGATTTCAAGATCATTATATAGCCACGTACTAAATTTTAAACAATGCCAAAGAGAAATCATATCGAAGAATTCGTAAACTGTCAAACTACATCAATATAAGGAGTTCCTTCGGTTGAAGAAGACATAGTCGAAGGAAGAAGTTCTTACTGCTAGGAATTTTTTGAGAGTAATTGTGTTTGAACATTGTTTTTGAAGTCATATGTATGCTTACATAAATGAGTAAAGTATTGTGTAAATACATTACTAGACTACACACCAACTACTACTCTATGTAATTACAATTGATGACATTTGTTTGACAACATAGGTTTTAGACCTTGTGCTTGTCATGTGAATATTGAAGTTGTATTTATTACCAGCAGGCTTGTGAAGTCAACACAATACCATACTCATCATGAGAGTTTTTTGTTAATGATGATGTATTTATAACACACCTTTGATTGAAATCTTATTGAGTACGTCTAATCGATTTTTTCTGTCTTTTTTGAAATCTATGTCATCTTACCAGTCCGTCAAGTGGTTCGACTTTGTCCTTGATCTTTCATGATGTTCTCGTCATTTGAAAAGTTGTTATGAACATTTGGACCATGTTTACCTCAATAGTTGACAGTTTATATAATTAGAAGAAGATTTCATTTCGTTTCCAAGAGTTGTTACATTTCAGACATTTCTCGACATTTGAAGTGTTGTTCTTGACATTAAATATCTGTTATTCTCTACAATTGATATTTCAACTATCATGAACGACAGTTCGTAAATGTTTACACAAAATAAGACATGAACAACATGGAAGTATTGAAACAAAAAAATATTGTAGTCTCCATTTCAATTCTATATCGACACTCATAACTGTACCATCAACCAAAAAATATGTTCAACGCTTGAAACATTCTGGGCAAATAACTGATCTATTCATCATTTCATAAACTAATTGCTCAGATAGTTTGAGCTCTGGTAACTTCACAACATGTCCTATGAAACTTTCCTCAAACATAATCTTTTGTTGTGCATCGAACTTGTTGAGGACAATTTTTATATATTTGGTGTTACTAACCTGTGAAATTTAGATTGGAACGAGCTCTTCATCCGAAATTTTGTATCAGTGTGAGGAAGTCATCTACAAACAACAAAAATGAACAAGACAAATAATATAAGAATCTACTAAGTACATAAAATGACCTAAGAAATATATGAAACCATGTAACCATTGTAAATGCTTGCTACTTAATAAAATAGGTACACGTGCACTGATGCCTACATATTCAACAAAATGTAAGAATTTCAAATCTGAACTATATGTAAAAACCAGTTAAGGACACATAAAACCTATTGAACGTATCATTGTACTAACGAAGTGGTTCCCACTACGAAAGCAACTCACAAGTTGATCGCATGAACGATTAGAATTATACGTATCTCGACCCCACCCTCTTCTCTTCTTTCTTCTAGTATTAAACCAATAATTTCCTTGGAAGAAATTTTTACACAACAATGAAGAGTTTGGTGCTAATTTATATTGCTAGACTGAATGGATAAAGGTAAGAATACAGTTAAAAACTGCCACCCTTAACGTAATATGACAAAAGAACTTAGAATGGATCGACTTTATGGATTCATACACAGAAGAGATTGAAAAACTAACAGATTGAAGTTAAAGAACCAAGAAAACACCGATGACATCTTGGCCAATTCAAAGTATGAAAGCTTCAAATGGACATAATGTAATCCTTTCATCTCAGTTATCAAAATCTCCCTCGAAGAGAAAAAATCACATTAATGGTTATGTCTTAGATAAGCGCATGTTGGGATAAGATCAAAGAGTTCACTTATAAGTAAGGTACATAAGTCAGTTTAATAATAAATAATTAATTTGAGTTGAACTTGAAATAAATAACTCATTTTGTTAGTAAGGTAAGATTTACTTCAATTAAGTATCATCTGTTTATATAAACGTAAGAACGGCAATAAATCCAAACATGTTTCAAACAAATATGCTTGTAATCCATACGTTAGTTAAAAAAGAACACGCATATCAACCAGTATTTTTTCAGTTATCCATTTCAGCGATTTCATAAGCATACATCCATCAAAATAACAACAATCATATTCCATGAAATCCAATAAAGGGTGAAAAAACAAAGCAAAAATGACCTATTGTGTAGCTCCAAAAACTAGAATTGAATAATTACCATTTGAGATCTTAAAATCCAGTTTCAGTGATATTTATATTCCAAGAGATCCAGTTAACAGCAAGAAAAACAAATATTTGCCATTCACAACTCAAGAATCAAAATTATGTATATAGCTTCAGTAACGAAAATATCGAATCCAATATACAGTAGAAATAAAGTCAACCATTTATTAGCTCAAATCAAACAAACAAATCTCATTCCACATCATAAAAGTAGAAAAACGAAATTACCTTTACAAGCCTGGGGAGAAATTTGAACCTATAGTAATCAAAATGAAAAAAAAAACCACATTCAATTTAACATATAATAGACATACATGTGAAATACGCATACACCGAGAAAATAAAAATCATAGATCCCAATAAATTAGCGAATTGAAAAACAAAATGTTTAAGTTCTTTAATAAACATGATGCAAATAAATTATTGAAAATATGTTTCGTAATTTCTACCTTTTAGTATCAGATCTCACAGTGCCATCAACCAAAATATGTAAAAATTTTGCAAGAATGTCAAGAACTGACCGTAAAATTTGAAAAAGTTTGGCACGATTCAAGCAAAAATTGGATAGGATTCACCACTAATTGGCTATGGGAGACTCATGATCGGCATGGACGACTGAAAAATGACAACCAACGTCGACAATTAGGTGGAGGAATTTCAGGGTTGAGAGCGAGAGTAGAGCTTCAGAGTTTTGGCTTTTGGCCCCTGTTTGACACCCATTTTGTTTAAAAAATAATTTTTGGAATAGTAATTGATGGAAGATTGTGTGATTAAAAACTAATGAAAATTTTTGAGTTTATGTGTAATATTATTTTATTGATAGAACGTGTGGTTGAAATGAAAAAAGAGAAAAGAAATAAGAAATAGAATGAGGAAAGGGTGTCAAACAGGTAGGTTAGTGTAGTAAGATTTTTTTTAAA
The DNA here is from genome assembly GCA_903798345.1 of Fraxinus anomala. Taxonomy (NCBI): domain Eukaryota; kingdom Viridiplantae; phylum Streptophyta; class Magnoliopsida; order Lamiales; family Oleaceae; genus Fraxinus; species Fraxinus anomala. The sequence continues at coordinate 33,842 of CAIGRN010102988.1, read as the reverse complement.
ATTTTTTTATCCTTTTATTTTTTATGTTGACGGGTCAGGTTCGAAAGTGTTGTGACTGGTTTGATGGACAAACCACCATAATTGAACCAACCCATTTCAAAAGAACCCAAGTAAAATTTATGTAAAAATTTGATTAGAATTGATTTTCATGAGGAAATCCATAATCCTAATCGATACAACCAAAATCCAATTAAAAAATGTGAAAAGCTGGTGGTTATCGATCCACTTTTAGGAAGAAGGTAATATTTAATACATGAATTGATATTTGTACTTTTTCAAATAAATAGTATATTATGCGTCAAATTTCTATTTGCTAACACAATTTATAATTATTATGGTGGAATTTGTAATTCTCAATTAGAAAAATGTACGTGTAATAAATTTTGGACATTACTGCAAATGACGTGCTATAGCGAATATTTCTTGCAATTTCCTCATTTCGAAAAATCTACGCGATCTCGCGTTTCATTTCGTTCCCGTTGAATCACCCGAATTCCACCACAAGTTGAATGAACACACTGAAACAATTCACACAAAATGATTTAAGATGAAATTGAATTGATTACTTTTGAATTTTGTTAAATAGAGCATCATCATCATCATTATAGAAATCGAGCCATTTTATTTTCCTACTTCATGTTCCAAGTCCAACTTTTCCTGTAAAATTTTGGATCCTTCCAATTTTTCCACCCCCAGATCTCAGTTTCTTTGTCTTTTCACTTGATTATTCTATCTGGGTTTTGAATTTCACTGTAAGTTATCATCTCAGCGGGAGCAAAATCGTCGTGACAGCTTGATCTAGTAGAGCTATCCCGGAGTTTCAAGACTGACCCAATCATGAATCCCTTTTCCTCTGGCACCCGCCTAAGGTAAGTCTTATTGCATCTTTAAGAATTATGTTTTTGTAATTTTGTGTTCTGTTATGGAATCAAGTATTGGAATTTCCAACTGGGTTGTTTAGATTTCGCGTATATGTGGTGATTCTGCTGGAATTTCGTACTTAGTCCTAAATATATAAGATAATGGGGCACTTGAATGTAGCTTTAGGTGGATTTATACGAATACTTTAGAACCAAAAAAAAAAAAAAAGAAAAGAAAAAAAAGAAGAGAATAATTATATTCTTTGGGACTATGGAATGTACCGATGAAAGCCTGGAGCATTTACATAGTGATTTAGTGGCGCAGTTTGTAGTTTTGCGAGAATATATATTGATCTGGAGAATTCATTTTACGAGTGATTGAATCAATTTACCAGTAAATTCAGGAGAATATAATCTGATATTGATCCAAGATTTCTATAGTGTGAGATTACATCACAGTTAGAGGTTCTTGTTTTTCTGTTTTATGACGCAAAGTTGGAACTTTGATTGGTTTAGAACGGTCGAATGCTCAATGATATAAGCTGTGCATTCGAATTTGACCCAATATACACAGTAATGAAGCATTACTAGCTATTTTATAATCATTTGACGATTTAATGTCAAGTAAAAACCATCCTATTTGTTCCTAAGCCCACTATATCCTTGGCTTCCATATAATTTCATCTCCAATTTGGATATAATTGGCAAGATTTAGCTTGCTTTGGTTGCTGGTGAGTAATTTGCCTTCTATGGATATCTAATAGGATTTTGGCTTAGCTGACTATTCAAATCTTTTATAGTTGTCTATCTCTTGGAGTTAACTTTCAAGGGTCATTTGAAAAGGACAGGAGGGCATGACTGAAGTGCTGCCGTCATTCTCGAACTCAAATTAACGTTTATATGCAATTTCTTAACTTCCTTTAACTGTGGCTTCCCTGGTCAAAATACAACTATACTTGCTTGATATATCATTTTTTTTTTCATTTAAACATTCTGCACCATGACGATTTTTGTTTTTATTGTTTAATTACATGTCCAGTCCTCCATTGGATGAGATTCATTCAAATGTTTGTTATAAAGACTTCTATACTTGTGAATGATTGCCTCCATGGTAAAGTAAAGGATGAAAATATTCGTGCTCCACAATATTCATGGATTTTGATTTGTTCTTGAAAGGTGCCGTGAAAATTAGGCCCAAACATGTGTGAATGACCATATATGAATATCAACTTGGAAGGTATACTATGGACATAAATAACAAATTGAGGATTAAAAGAAGTGGCTTTATTTATGAGCTATTCGATCTATATAATGCATGAATAAATATTATTTGGCTTACAATATTTCCCGATAGGTTGTCACTAAATTGATATTACAACAGTGATCATAATTTCCATGTTATTAATAGTTAAAGGAATCATGGAGATGGGGAACTCAGTTACATCACTACTTTTAATTAGACAAGTTACTTTTCTTTATCATAATATGGTATATGCACATAATATGTGCCTAAAGTTCAATAAATATTAAAAAATAATATCTTTTGGTATGCTTGGGAGGTGTAAGGTAAAGACCTTGTTTTCGTGTATTATACATACAAATAGACTTAGTTCCCATTTTCTGTCTTTATCATCAACTTTTACCCTCAGTTGAAACGACTGTTGAACAAAAAAAAAAAAAAAAACTATTATGATTTACTACTTATCAAAGCTTCAAGAAAATATAGGGACACTGTTGGATTCAATGGTCATAATATGCAATTAAAAGAATGTCACATGGTAAAAATACTTAAGACCCTGTTCTAATAATCAATTTTTTAGTAGAGTTTGATAAAAATTGATGAATTTATTAAGCAAAAGTGGGTTTGATAAAAGTTGATGAAATGTATGGTTGAAAAGTTGATAAAAGTTGTGGGTCCCATGAAATGTGTGATTGAAATTACTTGTTAATTTTGACTTGGATTTTTATCTACTTTTTTAGGTAAACCAAACGGGGGTTCAGTATATTTCTTCCTGAAATTAGCAAAACTATTGTTTTTGTGGTTATCCTGTTGATATGTTTTAGAAAGCTGTACATAAATGAACTACTAAGGGACAATTTGACAATACTCTTAGCATCTGCGACGACTACTACTTGATACGATTGTGAACTTATTGCTATTTTTATGCTTGCATATTAGATAACATCTTCATAACATGGTTGCTGCTGTCACAGTTGACATAAAAGTTGTTCTGATACATCAGCCACTGACATTCCTAGCGCAGCTTTTCCTTATTTTTTTTTAAATTACACTCTATTTCGTTGGTTTCTCCGTTTCTTTTTGGATAAGTGTAATTTCTTAAATAGCTCCAAAACATAGAATTCCCAATGAGTTCCATGCTTTTGATTGCTAGATAATAACGAATTTGATGTAGTGAGAAGTGAGGAAAGCACGACCTGAATAATAAAAAACGACCTAATATTCACAATGGAATACCTACTAATTGATGAAGCTTGAGAAAATTGTCAAAGTTTTATGTAAAATAATGAAACCTGTCCAACAATAAACCCTATTCTTGGTATCTAAAGAAATCCTACAGCCCTAACTCTATATTATTATTAAGTATTATAAAGCATTGGCGTAATGAACTGTTGTCCTTTTTTAATTTTACTTTAATTATTCTAGACCATTTAATAAATAAATGATGTATACCTTGAAAATTTATAGAAACTTCATACATTCAAGTTTTCAACAAAAACACAATTCTTAAAATCATAAATAATAGAATTTCTTAGTGATTAATTCCTACAGGTAGTTAAGATATGAACATAGCCTAAACCTTGCCTAAATCTTTGCCTATGGCGGATCAAAAGTTGCAAAAAAATTGGAACATAAACTGGGCTGAAAACCAAGATGGAGAAGGATGAATGCTTTGATTTTTTTATTTTTTTAAAATAAAATTTTGAGTGCTCTAATATGGAACATAAACGATATGGAGTTTGGAACTGTTTTTGTGGCTAGGTTGGTTTTTTGGCATATTTCTTTACTAAGTTTTAACAATGGTTGGGGTTTTTGTGGAGCTAGACATGAAAAAAAAAAAAACAAAACTCCATCTGCCAAACGAAAGGAATGCCTTTCTCCGGCTAGGTGCGCCATAGGCAGTCAACTCTAAGTTGACTGCCTTTTCTCACCTTGCCCCTTTACTGTTCTTTTCTCTGATTCATGAGCCTAGGTGTGCTTTTTTAGAACACCAAATATAACAAAAGAGTCTACTTCACTGAAATAAATAAAAGGCGAGACTGTAGACTTAAGCCCAAACCGTGTTCCATCTTCATCAATAGCCTTCTTTGTCTTGTACAAAAGCCAATAAACAATGCGTGCCCATGGCAAATTCATACTCTCACACAGTATATTAACTTTACCAGTACTTGTAAAATGAGAGGTTCACATCATTATTATGAAATTATGTCCTTTTCTTTCTATATCCTCTATCTCCTCCCTCTCAAGTTCAGTCCTCGTTTGGTAGAATTTTGTGCTCACTTAAATTCTCAAGCCACTATAATTTCATACTTCATTGTCTTCTCTCACACGTAGTTCATCATATCCTGATGTCCTCCATCAAATGCTCCTATTGATTTTAGCTTTATGTTGATACTTTTCGTGTATACAATTTCTTTATTATCGTCTTTTACTGCTAATTATCAATTTAGCTTGAAGATATTATTGATTGTACCTACTGTTTCAGGGACATGATTCGAGCTATACGTGCTTGCAAAACTGCTGCAGAGGAGCGTGCTGTTGTGAGAAAAGAATGTGCTGCTATTCGTGCCGCAATTAGTGAAAATGACCAAGATTATAGGCATCGCAATCTTGCGAAGCTCATGTTCATTCACATGCTTGGCTACCCCACACATTTTGGTCAAATGGAATGCCTGAAGTTAATTGCATCTCCTGGATTCCCCGAGAAGAGAATTGGATATCTTGGCCTCATGTTACTACTTGATGAGAGACAAGAAGTTCTGATGTTAGTTACCAACTCAATAAAGCAGTATCCACTCTAAACTTAATTTTAGTTTTCTTTATATCGTGTTCTTGAAATAATTAATGTTATTGTTACCCCCATTCACCTAGAGCAAAAGAAGCAGTAAGTTCAAATAGAAAAGGACGAGGTTACTGATCCTAACTTGTCTATATAGTTAGCTTGCTTTTTTAATGTAAAAAAAAATTGAAGTTCATATATTCATTTGGATGCCTTAACTTGTGTAAAGAGATCTGAGTCAAACCAACCAATATATTGTTGGACTGGCTCTTTGTGCATTGGGGAATATCTGTTCTGCAGAAATGGCGCGCGATCTTGCACCGGAAGTTGAGCGATTACTTCAATTTAGGGATCCAAATATCAGGAAGAAAGTAAACATTCATAACGTTGTTTGAATGCTTTTATAGAATTTTCTGATGTAACTAGTTAGAGTTCAGTTAATGCTTCATGTTTTGACATTTCTACAAGGTTATGCCATTCTGTTTTTGATTTTTGTTGTCAGCACATTAGAATCATAGTGTAACTGTTGCAAAATCACGATTCCTCACTATTGGACTAAATCACGGAGTACATTATTTTATTTGTAATTTTGATGACGAGAGTTTCATTGGTGCTTCAAGCCATTCTTTGCAGTACACTTGATTTGGAACATTATGTCAACCTTTGCCTACTCTATTTGGGAGACTTTCAAATTAATGTTCCCTTTGAGGAAATAAATAGCTATATAAAATATGGAACAGGAGGATTCACGCGCTACCTAGATCTATTTCTGTATGCTTGTTATGACACATTCTTTCTCCTTTATGAGTAACCTCTATTAAGCGCATTTCTTTTTTGCAGTGATTTTTATGGTGCTGATTACTGATAAATACTACTAAAAAACTTATCTAGTAAGATTGAAAAGGAATTCTATTTTGACCTCCCACTTTTATTGTTCTTAGGATATTAGTTTCAGCTTTGACCTATTTTTCTTTGACGTTTTCTGTTCATAACAGAAATATCCATGTAAAGTTTGGGTTCTTAAAATGTCTAAAACATCAGTAATACATCTTTTTCTATAATTAATTAATCTTATGTTCCTATTTATAAACGTTCCACTAGAGACCTGAAACTAATCTTGTCTACCATATTAATTCTACTCACTGTGTACTGTAGGCAGCATTGTGCTCTATAAGGATTATAAAGAAAGTTCCAGACCTGGCAGAAAACTTTATAAATCCTGCTGCTTCTTTATTGAAAGAAAAGCACCATGGAGTCTTAATAACAGGCGTTCAGCTTTGTACAGATCTGTGTAAAGTCAGCTCAGAGGCTCTTGAGTATTTCAGAAAGGTAAATTGACAATCACATTCTCAAATAAGTTTTCTAAATATATTTCTCAATACCAAAAGACAAAAATTAGTGCCTAACTTATCTGAGAAGATGATTTCTCTGAGGTGTGAATAAGATGAAGATAACTTCTTGTTTTTATCAAATGTATTAGTCGTGTACCTAAATCATTTGCTAGTGCTGTTCTATGAGTAAATCATAAATAGAGCTGGAAATATTATATGTTAAGAAGTAGCTATTCCCGATGCTATAGAGGTTCAATCAATTATCTGATTTCTTTGCTAGTCATGGGAAATAATGGTTCGTGGACTGTAAACTAACCAGGCTGTTCACATCTTTCCCATTTTCTGTAGCTTATATAGGCTTATCAATTGGAACTGGAAATATGGAATATCTTGCCCTGTCTTTAGCAAATATACATAATCAAGATAACCATATGATACTTCTAACCAAGCTTTCATGAAACTGTATTCCTTGCATTATTGATGGGTAGACCATTATTCTTTTTTCCCGGTTGGTTTGTGTAACATTGACAATATTATATTCAACGTGTAACATATCTTTATATATTTTTCTGTCAATCTATAAATCAGCAGGGTACACTTCCACACCGAAGTGATAAAACTAAGATCAATGAATAATCTTGACGCTTGATTAGACTAGATAAGTAAACGAATTAAGCTTTGTAGCTTTGCCAAAAATTTGATGTCTATGATGATTCTCTGGAGACTAAAACATGTAATTGCCTTGCTTTGATGTGTTAGGATTGGAAATAGGGTAGATCATGCTGAATAGAATTATGATTATCTTTGATATCCCACATTTTCTATTCCTTGGTGAAATTTATTAAGAAAACTGTCCATCTTTGTCCTCTGTGTAACAGTTGAAAAGGGTTAATGCTGATGAACTACATTAGAACAATGAGAAAGGTGGTCCATAACCATTTCAGTTGCTTGTCTCAAAAGGAAAAAACTCATCGCCGGAGAATGTAGTCATGGATCACCATCTGCTAACTTCTCAGAAAAAAATGCTCGTTATCCAGGAAACCTAGGAGATTACAGTTAACAAACCTCAGCACTACAGACCTGAGTTCATGTTGATTTCAACATATCTTGGTTTGGTGTCTACAATCTAAAAAGGTGTAAATGGGTACTAAGTCGTTTTTCCTTCACGAGGCGAGGTGTTTGAGGTATAAGTCTCACATTAAACCCAAAAAATGTCAAAAAGTTATTTAGAATGCAAAGTAAGCTCGATAATACATCATAAAATTTTTCAAAACTCATAATAGAGCAATTTAAAGCAGCAAATAAATAAAAAGAAAATCTATAAAGAAGCTATTATTTTAATTGGTGGGGACAATGGACTAATCCCAAAGTAGATCTATGAGAAACACAATTTTTTAATATTTTAGTAGCAGCTCAAAATGGGTCAATTATGTTTTGTGGGCACAAGCCTTGAGGTGTACGCCTCAAAAAATTGCCTCACAGCGTCTTGAGGCATTTTCTGCAGGCCTCACTCTAAGGCCGGACTTAAGGTGGATATCAATTGGGTTTTTTAAACCATCGGTCTCCACTGTTGGATCTAGTTTTGTCTCATACAGCTATAGATATGATGTAATGGTAAATTACGTCGATTCATTGTATTTTTGAGCAATTTGCATCCGGGTTGCAGTCCCTTCCAACTGCAGTGTTTCCTATCTGTAACTCTGTTGCATATTGAACTTTTGAACTTGAAATAAGCATGAGTTACTTTTCTAATTTCTTGATAAATGATTATTTATTTATTATTTTAGTGAATATTTGACATTGGGTTTAAATGATTTTAGATGCGGTTTTCATTTTGACAAGATTTTCATCTGTTTTTTTTCCTTTTCTTTTCCTCTATGGTTCTAGAAATGTACAGATGGTCTAGTCAAAGTTCTAAAGGATGTTGCAAACAGTTCATATGCACCTGAGTATGATGTTTCTGGGATTACAGATCCTTTTCTTCATATTAGATTGCTCAAGCTTTTGCGTGTGTTGGGCCAGGGAGATGCTGATGCCAGTGATAGTATGAATGATATTCTTGCTCAGGTAAGTTAATGTTTTCATGTTTATTAACTTGCTTTCCCTGATATGACAGGTAAATTTTTTTTTTAATTTGTTTTCTTGTGTTTTGCGATATCTGATGTTTGTTTCAATTTTTCTAACTATATTATTAGAGATCATTAACTTTTTAGATACTAATTACTGGTACACTTTCTGTAGTCAACTCTTTGTATTTCAGATGGAATGAATTTCTTCTATTTTTCTCTATTGAGCAGACAACTCTTAGATACAAATTGATCTGCTATTTTATTTATTCGTTTGGATTCTCTAGAAGTATGTTTTCATAACTATCAAAAGATAGTGCTACTTAGTGTTTTCCTTGTTGATATGAATTCAAGAGATACTTCCGAATGCAAGGGACGAGAGTAATGAACTCTATCCTTGAAAAGATATAGCATGAGATGAAGAGCATGTTTGGAAAAGCCAAACATGTTTTTATCCACGTATTTTGTAGGACGCAATTTATGATCCACGTATTCCGTTAGACCCACAACTCATAAGCACTAACATACAAGCATGAAGCTAAATTGTAATATATGGCAAAATAATTTTTCCTGAACCTGGTCTTAAAGAAACACCTTGTATATCATTAATCTCTTATCTAGAACTGTCTTTTAAGGGTGATTGGTGTCCATAACAGTATAAATTCGGTGATCACCATTCAAATTCCGTGTATTCATTTCGGTAGAAGGGATACTATTTTTATTGTAACCATTACTTAGCCCCTGTTTGGGCCACATTTTGTTAAGAAAATGTATTTTGGAATAGTGATTTTTGGAGAATGTGTGGGTAAAAAAGAAGGAAAAGTTTTCGATTTACGTGAAATTGTTTTATGGGAGAATGTATGGTTGAAAATGAGTTTTGAAAAAATGGGGGCCAAACGTAGGCTTATTCTGTTTGCCTGATATGCTATATGCATTTTGCAGGTGGCAACCAAAACTGAGTCAAATAAAAATGCAGGGAATGCAATTCTATATGAATGTGTTTCAACAATCATGATCATTGAGGAGAGTGGTGGTTTAAGAGTGCTAGCTGTCAATATTTTGGGAAGATTTTTGTCCAGCCGTGATAACAATATCAGGTCGCCTTCCTTGATTTGGCTTGAACACTTTCCTCAGTTGCAAGGGCATGTCTTTTTTTTGTTACATAATTAATCATTGCAGTTCTTTCTCACTGTTTACTGTAGTTTTTGGAGTCATTACATTTGAATCATTAAAAATTCTGTAGCTACTATCTCATGCCTTTTCATCTTTTCGAGTTGAAATCTATTGTGTCAGATATGTTGCATTGAACATGCTGATGAAGGCTATTTCTCTAGACCGTCAAGCAGTGCAGAGGCATCTCACTACTATATTGGAATGTGTAAAGGTACCATGTGACAATATCTATTTCTTCCGTCCCTGATATTAGAAAGATTCTTATTATTTGTTTAGTGTATCTTGTTTAATAGTCCATTTTTGGCATCTTTGAAGTCATAGATTTCTGAGCTGTTAAAATTTTGTGGGCTTTGATGGAGGAAAAAATAAGGGTGTTGGGTAAATTAGATCTTGGTTGAAAATTTCTTTTAAAATTATTGTTAACATAAACTTTTAAGCGAGTGATCAAGTGTAATTTTTGTCCCTTTGACACAATAGGGCATCGCTGGTGTTTTGTGCTCCTATATATAGTTCATTATCAGATTGTTCCGGCAACTTATTGGGGTTCATGGCTCCTAACCTTTGCTGCAATAGTCTTTAATTTGGGCCTTCTAGATCTAAGTTCTCTGTAGAAAAATGCGTAATAATTTAGTTGTGCTGTAGTTTAAATGCTTGCTGTTGCATATAAATAAAGACTAGCAGTTTTTTTGTATAGCTTTTCTCTAAATTTGACAACGATCAGCGTTACAACTCAACTCCGTAACCAAGGACTATTCTTGTTGAATCAATAAAATGCTATTTAAGTTTCTCTTGGTTTAGGTAAGACGTTTGATTGGAATGCCATTTTTGTGTGTTTCTCTCACCCTTTTCCCCCTGTGGTAACATCTTTATATAAGTGAATAAATCTGCAGTAGCATCTTAGAAATTCATGGCTGTTATTTTGTTGTTAGGATTCAGATACTTCTATCCGGAAACGGGCCCTTGAGCTTGTATATCTTCTGGTGAATGAAAGCAATGTGAAGTCGTTGACAAAAGAGCTAATTGACTATCTTGAGATAAGCGACCCAGAGTTTAAGGGAGATCTCACTGCCAAAATTTGCTCCATTGTGGAGAAGTAAGTTGACTGTGTATTATGTGTATCCAGAATATCTCGATTCCTTGGTCCAAGAATTGCAGGGTAGTATTGCTTGTAGTATGCAGTGTGTGGCACTTATAATGCTCGACCGAATTCATCCTAAATGTTCCATATGGTTTGATCACCCTTTCCTTTCCTTTCATCTTTTTCTTTATCTCTCGCTTGCATGCCCCTCATATCAGTGATTAAATCCTCTGAGTGCAATATGATAAGTTGAGAATGACAAAATCTTTATCAAACTATAATTACTATGTATCTTCCAATTTATTTTGTGATTTACAGCCCGTCCTCTGTTTTGTGATGCAGATTTTCTCCTGAGAAAATATGGTACATTGATCAGATGCTTAAAGTTCTGCCCAGGGTATACACCATGTTTTTTGAGTTTCAAATGTATTGTACGTTGCTATAAGTTTGAGACATCTCTTGATAAATGTTCAGATCATTTTTAAATGCCAAAGACATTAATCATTTTTGTCACGTGAACACAGTTTCTATCTTGTTTAATTAATCTGCTTTTGTAAAGGAACAACAGTTGGATTTATCATTTTTTGTGTCAGGGTGCTTTTGATTGAGACAACTTTGCCTCTTAAATTAGTGATTTATAAAGAACATGAGTGCTTTTATGGTGGAGTTGGAAATGTGAGTGCAGTACGTCAGTAAGTCTAGAACTTCATAACTGGAGGGAAGATTATTTTAAATATCTTAAAGCCAATGAGATGATCATGTATCATGATGTAAAGGAGGATATTTATATCTATAACATTATTGCAACAGCATATGCCTAATTGCACGCATTCTGTGTGAGAATCTATCATTCATTATCAAATGGTTAACCATACCGAATTCTATAAGAGGATGTTGAATCTTTCTGACAGTTATGCACATATTATTTCAGATTAATGATTCAAAATCTTTGTTTTACTTCAGTATATGCCGGCACATGTTATAAATGCTGTTTTCCTATCGTTCTTTATACATTCTTCTGGACTAGTTTTGGTACAAATGGCTTGTTTACTCCCACTTTTAATTTTTCACCACTAAGACTCACGAGTATCTGTATGTTTTCAATCAACTATATATATTTCACTCATTTATTTTCTCAGTCAGGATCTGTAGATGTTTGTTAAATGTCGTATTCAAGTTGAGCTTGACCAGACTCATGTCGCAATCAATCCTTTCTCTTTCTCTTGGAGAGAATTGATTTTCTACTACATGTTGCAGGCTGGAAATTATGTCAAGGATGAAGTCTGGCATGCCCTCATCGTCGTGATTACCAATGCTTCAGACCTCCATGGATATACTGTTCGGTCTCTGTATAGAGAACTACAAACAGCAGGTGAACAGGTACCATGTAGCTACACTATTATCCTAAATTGACAGCCAGCCTTCGGTCGGCTAAAGTTGTCTGATTTCGATTGGTATTCTTGCCTTCATTAACCACATCTAGAAATTCTGTTGTTTCCTCCAGGAAACTCTTGTTAGAGTTTCTGTTTGGTGCATGGGAGAATATGGTGAGATGCTGGTTGGTAACGTTGGAATGCTCAATCAAGAGGATCCAATAACTGTGAGTTCACGCCTCTTAAAGTTCATATCTGTTTACTTTGTAGTTAAATTTCCATAAGATATTCGTACGACTTGGATACATCAGTGCAGTCGTGGAGTTTTTATTATTTTGTTAATGTAATAAAATGAAGAAGTTGGTTCTCTGATGAGTTATGACAAATTACGATTTACTTCTCTCCAGTAGTGACATTAGTTATTGTGAAACAACCAACTTTCTTGGGCTACAGATCCAATATAGAGCGTAAACTGCATAAGAGAATAACCTTTGACGTGCCAAGTCAAAATCTGAGGTTCTCTCTCCCTCTCTGCTTCTTTCCTCCTCTGTCTATTTCCTTTTCTTCAATTTCTTTCATCTAGCATGCCCACAGTGGTGCAATGCTGTACTCATTTAGTGAAAAAAAAGTAGTCATGCACTAGCACAAGTCAAAGTCTGACATGTCTTTTAACACATCTAGTTATCTATCTTCCACACGCCCCTTCTTGAGCTTGTCTTTAAGAGTTAATATTGTTCCTTACTTTTTAGCGCCGCTACTACATTCTGTTTGACTTGCGCGTTAAGCAGTTTGTCTCCTTTGAGTTGGACCAGTGGAAGATCAGAAATCAATAATCTGAATTTAGCTGTTTTCTCACTCTATGGCTGGATGCTTATGGTATCTAGTTGCTAATAATGATATGGACCTTGGTCTTTCCTCGTGCTCTCTGCAATACACTTATAAATTATCATAGGTTTTGAATGAGGACATCTAATGAGTATATGACTGACATCGTTGGGCAGATTGATAATCTATCTTACAAGTGATGAATTATCACACAGGGTGTGTTTGATGGATATTATTGAGAAAAGAATGTATTTTAAATAGTGATATGATGGGAATTACGTGGTCAAAAAGTAAGGAAAAGTTATTGATGAGATGGAAAATATTATTTTATTGAAAAATGTGTGGTTGAAAATGAGTTTTGAAAGAATGTATTTGGAAAGAATGTGTGTCAAACAGGAGCTCAATATGTAAAATGCAAAGATTTGCCAAGTGTGTATACATTTATGAGCATGACCAGAATTTTAAAATTTAGGTTGGGGGGAAGGGTCCAATGCACCCCCAGCCCCCGTGCAAGTTCATCTCTTAGAGTAATATTGATGGCGTTTTCATCTTATAGTTAACTGGATGATAACACTGCTTGGTATTTATTACATGCTAACTCCCTTACTTGTATGGTTTCAAATTAGAAACGAGATAAGGTCACTGAAGATATAAGATTTATCCTGAAATTTTCATTTTGCAATATGAAATAATTGTAAATGTAATATGGCAAATGCTAGAGGCCATATTTTTGAAGTATAGCTGATTACCTTATTGCATTGTGACATGACTTGTGATAATGTTTCAAAGCAGTGTTTACGTGGGATAAGTTAAATTACCTAGAACTGGAGAGTAATTGTCTGTTGATTTGCCCATGAATTTCCATTGTCTCACTTGTCACACTACACATTTCTGCATTTAAACTATCTTTATCATTTAATTTGTTATAGAATGACACTGTTGTCTTTACTCATCAGTGCACGGAGGAGAAATATGAGGTGGAAAAAAGGTTATCAAGATTCACATCTCTGAAGACTCCTTCAAAGGACGCTGATTTGTTGGTGAAGCATTTGCAGGAAGAACTAAGGAGCTATGTAAGTTTTATGTTTTCATTCATTTAGCCAGTATATTTTGCTTAATTCCTTGGTTACCGTAAACTATAGGTAGAAAGCAAACTTGTAAAAAGTACATATAATACCATGGTTATATATTGAACCCTCCCACTCTGGAAACCCAAAGTTGAAGAAAGATGGACACAGAGGAAATGGGGACAAGTACAAGTGCCTACTGAAGTTCTATAATATAACCTACTTTATATTTTCTGCAAGCCATAAATTGCCTTCACGTTCTTTGTTGAAGATAGTAACCCATTTAGAAACAAGTTAATATTGATGTAAATTTGCTTCGAAAGAATAGTCTACGTTGTCAAGTGGTAGTTAAGGTTACAGTATTAAGCATTGCAGCTACCAGATTATTTGTTTTGTCTACAGGGCTGATGAGCATCGACGTATATTTAATTTTCAGGCCTATGCACATTGGCTTTGATCTCCTTTATTACATAGAATTATCTAGCTCGCACATTTTCTTACATCACTCATGGCAGAAGTGTGATAATATATATATTTTTTTTCAATAGGTTTTTTTTTGGGAATAAATCAATCATCCAATTTTCTAATTGAACTTTTTCAATGTATTTCAGGAGTGTGAAGTGCGCGAAGCCAGAAAGATCATTTCTTCTCATGAAAAAGTTGACTTGTTGAAAGAGCAGTTACTAGAGGAAAAAAGTCGCAGAGAAAGGGCAGAGTTAGACCTACACAAGTTATCAGACATCCAGCTAACTGTGAAGAATTTGGAGGATGACTTGTCCACATGGAAATCAATGATTAAAGACATTCCTGGCGTGTCACATGCTGATGATATACCACTCAAATTTGCAGCTTTACAGAAGTATATAACCTGTTCATATAAACTTCATTTCTGCTATCGACTAGAGTTTCTAAAAGTAAAATATAATCTTGAGGAATAAGTTCTGCTCTTTAATATCCATGCTTTACATTTTGCTGCAAATTACCAACTACAACGAGTTAGGTTCATGAATAATTTTCAAAGAAAATCATCGCTTCATGTAACCAATATAATTCTATCTTCTCATCAAGCAAATATGATCAACCCCATTTTACTCTGTTGGTAATGTTGTTTCCTGGAAATGAGTATTGGTTTATTATTAGCTTAATTCCCTGTTATTTGGGGGGCAGTGTTGAATTGCGTAAAAATTATTTATATAGTCTATCTTTGTGGTCTCTATTAACATCTTTGTTGGCTCATGCAGAGAGTTATATGATAGCATGATGAAAGTGGGTGAGGCCCAAGCACGTTTGAAACAAGTAGAAGTTGATCTTGATACCACATTGCTTGATAAAGAAAGTGCAGAAACTGAGGCTGCACTGGCAAAAGGGAGGGCAGAATTATCCAAATCAGAAATTAAAAGGCTAAAATTGATGGTCAGTGAGTTTTATCCATCTGATGTGATGACAATCTGTCATCATTTTGTCCATCATCGAGTTCTACTATTAGCCTGAATGCCTGATGACCTAGCTAAAGTGCTTGATGACATTGATGATTTTTAAACTATCTTTTTCTTTTTCTTTTTTAACTTCTGTCTGACTCAAGTCTGCTTAGAGAATAATTGAGGAAAATGTTCAGCGAACTTCATGAGTTTATACATTTGAATATGGGGCTATTGGTTCGTTTATAAGTTTTGCTGGAGGTCATGATTTCTAATCTGCTGTACCCTTCTTAAGAATATAGAAGCAATTAAAGCAATACAGCATATATTAAGCTTCTCCGACTTTTTGTTTGGTCTTTCTACAATTGTTATGTTTGAACTGATGCTTTTTTGTAGATTGCATCGCTTACAGAGGAAAGAGATAGCTTGAAGCATGCTGTTGATGAAATGAAAGGGTGCAACGGCCTTGATGACGGTAAGGAATTAGTCAGTGGAACTATTGTTCAGGTAATGAGGTGTCATTGTTTCTTTATTTAGTATGACTATTTTCGCGGTCCAGTTCATCCGTGCTCATAATTTCTGTATGTTGACAGCAACTAGAATCCTCTCTTGCTAAGAAGGAAAGCGTTATCAGGGAACTAGAAAGCAACTTATCTGAACAAAGGGAGACTAATAGACGTCAACTCGATGAAATAAAATTGCTAAATGAGAGGTTAAATAATGAAGCAAGAAGAATAAAGATGTTAGAGAGAGAAGATGATCGCCTCCGTTCTGAGATAGCTATATTGGAATCCAAGGTTGGTTCTACAAGACATAAGGCAGAAGTATTTTTTGGTTTTTGCTAGCTATGCCATTGGTAATATTCTTGTGCTTTACACAATTTCGATACTTTTTATATCCGAAAGTTGGTACAAATGCTATTACAATTCATATTTCATGGTACGCACAGGAAATAGACAACGAAACACAATGAACAAAAAGAAGTCCCAAATTAGTCCGTGATGAGGGGTATTGATATTAGATATCTCTTTGTGCGATAAAAAGATAACTCAGAGCTCAAGCTCATGAACCACATAATTTAGTAAAAAGCTTGAATTTTTTCGAGTATGGTCATGCCCATATGTGCCTTGACTTCTTATGGCTGAGTTAGGAATGCGTGTGGTCATCACAACCTTTTTCATGCTTAAATCCCATTAGAATTCTGGCTATCTCAAGTAGTGTGTTCTATGATGGATTTATTGTTAGTGATGGGTATGGAATTTGAGAAAACTTGTCAAGTTTTGAAATATTTATTACAATGAACATTGATATTTAAGAACTAGAATGTGAGTGTCATAAGTAGAGGCCAGAAGCATGATTTTTTTTTTTTTAACTGAAGTCGTCTATTTGGATGCACAATCCTTTTTTTTTACTTTTTTTTTTATTCTTATTATTTTCCCCCTTGTGCAGCTGGGACATGGTGATTTTTCTTCTGCAAGTACGAAAGTTCTGCGAATGGTCAATACCCTAGCAGTTGAGAATGAGGCAAAACAAACAATAGAGGCTCTGCAAAATGAGTTGCAGAAGACAAAGGAAAAATTGCAGGCTGTTGAAGACCTTAAAAAGCAGTCATGTAAGTTAATCAACTGTTAGATCGTCAGCCTCTTGAAACTTTAGTTCATCCTTCTCACCTTTCTCTTGTCTTTGTCACTAGTACAATGCTCTATCCTAGTCACACTTAATATCTCATGGTAAAGTACTGCTATACAAGCATTTTGGAGGTGCATCTATTACTTGTGCACAGTTCTAATACTTCATTAAATGGAACTCCCTGCACTTGGGCTTGGGGATCCTTGGGGTTTAGGGGTGGATGGGAGTGTGGGTTTGCAGTGTCGCCCCTTTATTTCAATAGCAGTTGGGACAATTTTAATCTCCATGTTATTGGCATGGGTTTTGTGAATGTCTGTTTAACTTGTCATGAATATTATTCTTCCCCTTCTTTCCTGGAGGACATGTACAAAAACTTAAAAAGCTACACTGCACCTGGAGGTCTTAATCCTAGAACTTTTTATGTCAACTAGGCGAAATTGCATTTTACATAAAAAGAAACTTCTGCAAAAGTATGGCTGACGAGCCAGCATAATCATCTTCCATATTTGCATACTTGAGTGTGGCGGTATTTAATTAGGACAGTGGCCCAATTTAATCCCCTTTTTGGGCGCTACAATACAGAGTGGACTAAACTTTTGCTCTCTAGACGCTAAACGACTTTCCTTAGATTTGAAGATAATTGCTCTAAAGGATAGTTGTCCCATGCTGATGTAAAATAGGTATCGAGTCAGGTAGTAACTCCAATTACAATTTTTTACATCGATAATGGTGCGAAGACCTTTTGTTGTCAAAGATGCACCAACACTTTCGTGGCACCAGCGAGTTGGTATCCTAAATGACATCGACACGTGATGGAAACGCTAGGGGGATGTTCAAATTATTTTTTGATTTTGTACAGTTGGACACGTCGCCAACACATTACCAACACGTCGAAGATACATCGTCAACACGTATTGGAAAATGCAAGGTGGCATGCCCAAATTATTTTATGATTTTGTACAGTTTGACACGTCGTCAACATGATGCCGTTGGAGATACATTGTCAATACGCCAAGAGATGTGTTGTTGACACGTTATCGATACATTGTTGATATGACGAAATTAACAAAAAAAATTATTTTACAATATAAAAAATCATTTTAAGCAGCATGTTGGGATGTGTAACGTTGGTACTTTTTCTAAAAAAATTGTGTTGACATGTCAGTGTTGTCTCGTATTAGTGTTGGTGCTCCTTAGCCCGTCATTATGTGTTTGATGCTCAAGTAGACCATAATACTTTGTGCCTCCGATGTTCGGACTCTTCAAAATAGTTGGAGTACCCGTGTTGGACACGACATGACATAGGTATGGGTATAGGATATGTGTTGGATAATCCAAATTTCAACCGAATATTTCGTCGTTTTTGCTTCTTGCTTTTTCTTTTTTAATCTTTTCCTTTTCTTCTTACTGTTGCTCTCTATAAACCTAGCATGGTCGCCAAGAGGGTGGAGAAAGGCGACGGCGCTAGGTTTTACCTTTTTTTTCTTCTTTCTTTCCATTTTCTTCCTTTTTTTCCCCTTCTTACTCTCTTTGTATCGGTGGTTTAAGGTTTTGTTTGTATAAAATGAAAATGAATTCCATATAGTGATACTTAGTGTTCCACTAAATCAAATTACAATCAAATTTCTCATTTTCTATTTTATATAACATTTAGTAATTTCCATAATTGAAAACTAAACTCCAAAATTCTATTTTATTCGTGTTAAACCTTTATTAAATACACATTTTCTTCATTGCGAGTAATTAATTTTGGTTTATTCAAAATGACATCCTGGATTAGTAAAAAAAATTGAACTTTGAAAGATGTACCCACTTACCCGTGTCTGAAATTTGGACATTTTTTAGTCATATCCCCCGCATCCTACATTTTAGAAAATAAAAGATCCGACACTTAGATACGTACCCGTACCCGTGTCCGAGCATTATAGCTCTGTACATAAATTTAAGCAATGTTCTTATTTGCCATTGTTCATTGGTTTTAATAAATCATTATTTATTTATTTATTTTGGCATAAGTGGTTATTCTTGCAAACCTTTCGTTTGAGGTCTCAATAGTCTTGTGAAAATTTAGGCAATGTTTCAATAAGGAAGTAGATGGAAGCTATAGTAAGTATACTGTCCAAACTGGTGCTGAATTTCTTGGCATAGAAGGCCAGCACTTAGCAGCCAAGACAGAGAAATGGGCTATGGTTTTACCTTTGTAAATGGAGCTAAGATCCTTATGCAACTAAAATATATTCTTTATCAGGCTTTATATTTGCACTTCTACATTTGCTCGGTGCCTTCTTATTCATCAAAAATATACTCTTTATTTCACTCACCGCCTCTTTTATGTTTTTTAATCATGATTTTTGACATGCTCTAATTGGTTATTTCACTTTAGCTGATGCTGGCACACTGGTTGACTCCTACATTGCTGGAAATATCAAGCAGTTGAAAGAGCAAATTGCAACACTTGAAAAACGGGAGGAGAGGTGAATATTAAATAAAATTCTCTAAATATTTGCTGTAGCATTTACATTTAGCTCCTCTGCATAAAAGTGAAAAGTCTTGAGTATTTGATGAAACAGATATAAAACAGTTTTTGCCGACAGAATCTCAGTTTTTAGAAGGGCTTGCTGTGAACTTTTTGGTTACAAGGTATGTCATGCTAGAACTTTCTTTTTGGTTCTCAAACTACAATTACTAGTGTTAGTGTTTTGGCTCCTCACAGAAAGTAGCTAAGTTTACGTGAAAACAGTATGACAAAGGTACATCTTTCTAGTCAAATCAGAGAACTGCCCCATTACATAATCAAAGAATTGGTTCCATGTAAAAACAGCATTTTGTGGGGATTCAACAATCTTCATTCTGCTGCCAGCCTCTCGTCATGCTTGTTTTTTACATCATTTTTTTTTTCCCAGTTTCCTCTCATTTGCATTTTCCCATTTTCTTGTACAGTTTATATGTATCCACTAAATGCGATTGACTTTCTTTGATGGGTGTTAAGGACTGGTCCCGTTCTTTTTTTGTGACAATCACTATGTCGAGATAATAAATAGCGTAAATCATTGGATGTAATTGGAATTTCAATCCTTCAATTTCCTTTTTCCCTCCACTCAATCGAAAAAAGAGAGAAATAGAGATTCCTGGCTAAGTTTAGAACTCTTAACAAGAAAAAGATATTGGCTCAGGATTCACATTTTATGTTGATTAAATAAGATACTGACATAGATATTATTGCAAATTAATAATACAAAATTTAGTAATGAAGAAGATATGATGTAGATATGCACTAGAATTTCGTGTAGTTGTCATGTGTAGGATTTGGATCACACTAGAAACTGCCCTGTTCACTTTACTAGCATTCTCTGATTCGTTTTGTATCTATCAAATCACATGCGATACAAGACATGGCCTAGTGAATTTCCAGTATTTTTCGAATGAACGGACATCTTTGTTATGGAAACTACACTTTTTTCTGTTGAAAGATGAGTAGGCTCATTGGTCTATTAGTGAAAATTCAAATACCAACAACTACTGATAAAAGTATTAGCAGTGGTGGTTTGGTGCATTTGAGTTATGGTAAACAAGATGGGTTTATTTTATTGCGTATCTTGTCTCTATACTAATATAAACAGCCAGCATGTCTTCTGGGCTGATATTTTTTCTCATATTTCCAAAGTCTGTTGACGTGATCTTCGAAATACTTTACCAGATTGTTATGGATGACCACCAATGCTCGGATGGAATTCCAGTTACTCACTTTACCCTTCACTCGATCTACGCACAAAGCGACAACGAAAAGCTTGAATTTGAATATGAATCAGGGAACATGAACTTTTTGGTAAGCTTGATTAACTTGATCTTTTTTCTCCTCTTTGTTGAAGAAGGTACTTTTTAGTCCCTTAAAAAAAATTTCTTCCGTCAATAGTGTATACCTCTCTTTTACTTTGCACAGTTTCAATGAAGAAGGTACTGTCTTCTTCATTGATTCCTAGAGTAAAAATGGATGCCACTCTTTTTTTGAGTTTTGGGCTACAAGAAAAATGAGATTTTTGCACGTTAAAACCTTCAGATTTGGCAAATGTATTCCAATGTCGTGGGGAATATCAAATAGAAACGTAAGCATTTATTTTTAGGGGAAGCTCTTGCGTAAGTAATATTAAATGACAACAATTGATGGTAATAATGGGCGGTAAAATTGTAATTTAGTGATCTATGAGGTGGGGGAATGGACATGTCTTTGTCGAAAAATGATTTACTAAGCACTGTTGCACGACACATTAATTAATTGGTGAATAAGTTCAATGGTAGGTCCTAGGAATTAAATGATTCAACAATTAATTTATGTGTCATGTCATTGTTGCTTAGCACAAGTTAATTAACGGTGCTTAGTACCGGAGAAATGACCACGATTTCTACTTGTAACGTTAGAATTTCTTGAACGTTGCTATTAGTTATGCTTTGCAGTCAAGGCACATACATATATATCGATGTACAGTATGAACTAAGTTGTTTTTCTTCTTCCCTTCTTTTTCGATGTAGCCAAATGAGTATGCCTCACATCCTGAATTATCTCGGCAGGTTTGAACTAACTCCTTTTTGTGACGTTCTAATTTCTTTTACTGCTGTGCACCAAATTATTCCTGTTCAGGACATGATTGAGTGATGGTTTTGCAGGTTGAAGTATTCATCCGAAAGATGAATTCAATTCCGGCTTTTACAGCCAACCTGACAGTCGAATCTTTCAATAAGCGTACCCTCTCTTAAAATGTAGCAACTTGTATTATTGCTTTCAAAGTGGCCCAATCTTTTTTTTTTTTTTGTGTGTGGTGTGAAAGTTGGTGCGTTTGCTTCAATTATATAAACATGTATTCATGTACTGACTTTCTTATTTTTCTTTTTTGGTGATTTTTTTTGCTACTGTAAATATTTATGAATATGTCATGAAATTTGACTAATTGGCTCGCCAATTGACATATTTCATAGGGCATTAAATTCAGTATGCGCTTTTGGCATATATCTGTATATGATTTGAGTGTTTCTAATTTGGGGTCGTAGTAGACATTATACACTTCAATCCACACGACATTTCATACAACAAAGCATGTGCATTGCATCAATTTTAAATGTCCTTAGCTCGATTTTAGTGCAAGTGCAATATAAATATGGTGGTTGATAAATTTTTATTTAAATAGGAATTTGTTAGTTCGATCATGGGAAGAAATGAGGACGACACCGTGTGTCACAATCACTCGAGAACTGGCCACGTTTAATCAAGAAGGTGGTGGAAACCCCGATTGGAGGAAGCATTGAATTTGGAGCGAGAGAGCGTTGACTTAAATCAAGTCCAACTGGTAATTGAGAGGTGAAAGCAAGAGGGCATAGGGCAGTGGAAACATAAAGCCACTAGAAAAGGTCCTATGTTTACGCAAATCAATTCGAATCATGCATAGTGCGCCCTTATCAAATACATCCAATATTGTTTTTTTTTTTTTTCCCCTTCTTCTTCATGCACTTTAAGGTGTATTATTTGTAAAATTTGATGATGTTTGAAGGATGTTTTTCAAACAATTCTCTTCAATCCCCGTGTCATGCATTCTACATTAATTTTACATGAAATTAAGAATTGTTTAAAACTATATTGAACTATTTAAGTTATAACACGATTTTAACCCATTCTCGTAAAAATTAACTTTTAAACGTAGTCGCGCTTTGACTCGAGAGTTCTCTCTTTATTAGATAAGAAAGATTAGCGTGGCTAACATTAGTGTAAAATAACCCAACCCACCGATGCCAAAGTTGGTATGACCAATTTGTGAATGAAGTGTGACAGCAAGTTTTGAAGTAGGGCTCATGTGGCAAGGTTTGAGCCATACACGTAACGGCTATGTGCCACCCATCAACAGAAACACATGAAAAAATAAAATAAAACATGAAGAAGAATAATTAACAAGAATTGCATTTTTGATTTGATAGAATTTAGTATTTTGACAAAATCATACCAAAAGATTTTTGTTGACTTGATCGAATAGTTTAGAGACCTCACAAATAGAGAAAATTGATTACTTGATTTTGCTAGCCGTAATGCAAATTATTTAGTGGACATTATTCAGCACTAGAGCTTTTCAACATTCGATGAATGAAAATAATTTGACTTCTCAAAAGTTATGTCAAACAGGTCCTAAGAGCATCTCTAATGATGATGTATGATTGATCCGTAAATTGATATTTTCAAAATTACTTTTGCATTCTCATTTATATCTCGATAGATCTAAATCCAAATTTTACTCCAATAAAAAGATCTAAATCTATCTTTTGCAAGTTGTGGATGTAAAAATATATATATAAATTTATAATTTTTTTTGCATTTTTTGCCCAAAAATGCAATTTGTATCTGCTTTACATTTTTCATTGGAGAGATTTTCGATTACTTTGAAAATCTAAATCTCTATTTTAAATCATTATTGAAAATGCTCTAACTATCCTAAACAAACAAGAAAATAACTACACTACATTTCTACCAATATAAACATAAAATAAACATAAATAATTTGAATATGTTTGGTAATAAGAAAACTTTATTCGCCGCCAAGCCAGCTTCCACTTGTGTGTTGATCCGTTACCAAAATCTCTCTTTATTTAAAAGAAGCAAATATATATAAATGCCAATGTTATTCATCATACGATTAAACATATCGTTTCATCTCTAATCGAATGTTCGACTATACACGTTTTTGTGCCCGGGTTGTGACCTCAAAGAGACGGATATTAAAATCTTCGAATAATAGTTATACACTTTATCTTAAAATTTATCTTTTTTATTACATTAATAATATTTTTCTCTTTTTCGTGATTCTTGAACTAACAATTTACATATAAAATGACAATGTATTTGCGAGTTTTCCTTTTCGTTAAACTAATATGACTAAATTCTTATGTCAGCTTAAAACAACAACATAATTTAGTCCCTGTTTGGCCTTCATTTTCTAAAATTTATTTATTTATTTTCAAATTTTTGAGACCCACAAATTTTTTTTTATCAATTTTTCAAACATATATTTCATCAACTTATATCAAAATTTACAAATAATTTTATCTAAACCAAACAGAGGCTTACTATTATTCATGATGTCCCATCTATATGTCAATTCTTGATGTTCATGTGTTGATGTTTGGGAATTTATGTCATTTCAAATTAGGGGGCCGGAAATCTTAGTGTTATACTTTCAAGATTCTCCATTAATCCCACTAAATAAAATGTACCCTCTTAGCGTCAGCAAAGGTTTCGTAGTTTGAGACGACATTTGATAATGTTGAGAACACTTATGTATGTCTAGTTTTATTAGTCACAAAATTTAAACATAATAAATAAATATAAAATTTATCATGTCCATGGACGAAAATAGAATCATAAGTTTACATTTAATGTGCACTAACGGCATATATTGAGTGAAGTGTCTTTTCAACTCATGATAACTTTCATATTCGCTACTTGAAGGAGATCGTGTGAATTTATGACAGTAGTCCGTAACTTCTTCATAATCTTTATTAATGTGTATAAAAGCATTCCCGAACATACTCATTTAACCTAGAATAGAAAGGTCGAGAACTTTCAGAGTCAACGTGTTTCATCAAAACCATTGTAAATTATGTACCTCGAAAAATTAAAAGTAAATTTTAATTATACTATTGAAACATTGGACATCAGACAATCAGAACTTCAAATACTCAAGTTTCTAATGGTTCAGATTGCAACATGCAAATTGATACTGTGTTTGAACAGTTTAAATAAGTACGGACTTCAAATAACATATAACGTGATATACCTTAAAGGGAAACATCCACGGCCCTGTGCCACAAGTCAAACAATCCACTAATTAACTAGTCAAAAATACAATAGTATCCGTTTTGTTATTTCACAAAATTAACTTAAAAAAATAATCAAAAGTAACTAAGAGCAACTTCTTTTGATTTGTTGATGAGATGAAATCAGGCCCATCGATCTTAACTTTTATCATCACTTCCGTATTGTACTCTTACCACAATCACTACTTAAGTTAAGAATCCTAACGTTTACTATCAACATGTAAATTATCATAAAAATGAAATTTCAGCTCGATAGTTTGGACGAAGCAACCCAAAATGGGTGTTAGCAATTCCGATTTTGATGATCATATACGACTAACCATATAATAAATTAATTAGTTCATAATCATAATAATGAAGGGTGCAAGAATTTCAGATTGATAAATGGAGTGAGTGTTTTGCTGATGAGGCTCTTGCTCATAGTCAAACATAAACAACCGTTGATAATTTTTAATTTTGGAAAAGTATATTCAAAAAGTAAAAAAGTAATATAAAAATGTCACTTTTAAGTATCCAATCCACTTCGTTCAGTAATGCTAGACATCAATGAACGTGGAACTACAAGATAAAAGCACAAATCATTTATAAGTGGATAAAATTCATTAATATTAAATTAACTTATTTAAAAGTTTAACTATAGAAGTAATTATGTATTTGTATATTTATTTAAAAGATTTTTGATGTAAAATTTGATATCATTTTTATCAAAAGTCTATCATGTGAAAAAAGTTGACTCTTAAAATTTAAATTTTAAAAAGTATAATAAGTTATCTTATCCAAAAATAATCTTAGAGATAGAAAGAATTATTTTATTTATTTTTTAATTCATATAAATTAAATTAATATTATATTGTATTTTTATCTGTATCTTTTCAACAACTTTCCATTTAAGTTTATTTCAATTAACTTTAAGGGTGCATTTGATTACATTTATTTTTCACGAAAAATGTCAGTTTTCTATCCAAATTTCTACTTTGAAGTGTTTTATTACTATTTTTTTTCCATGAAAAATATTTTTTAACTTTTAAAAATATGTCTAATTTTCCTTATTTTTAAGGAAAATATTTTCTTTGAGGAGATCAGGTTTTTGTTTTTTTCAAAAGAAGGAAAATATTTTCTTTTCTAGAATAAATTTTCCATACCTATTAAACATACTCTAAAAAGTCTATATATTAGTATTAAAGAATAAAACTGAAAAAGCTTAAATGATCACAAAAAGTCAGACATAAATTAAATATATGCTTGACCTACAAGGAATAAAAAGTTGTTAAATAATAAATTAATTAAAGACGAATTAAGGTATAATAAAGGTCGTAATCCGTATGTTTGCCAATAATCTAACATGTCGGCATAAAAGTACAACTGCTATAAATAAAAAATTAATTAGGTGAAGAATGTGGAAGTCTTTTACCCTACAAATTTGAAGACCAAATTGAATAAAAAAAAAAAAAAGGGATCGTATAAATGGACTCTATTCGCATAATTGAAAGTCTATAAATAGTGTAGTAGTGTGAAATTGTGGCCACAAAGAGTCGACATCGAGGTGTCAAATCTTGTCGTCGATGTTAATTCTTAGAAAAGATCAATATATTATCCCTGAATTAACTTTTATCCGTTGAGTGATAACCCTTCCAAGTATAATGATTTAAATGTTGAAACTCTATAAAATTATTTATGGTGTGGAACCACCGTGCAAAGATACAAAGCATTTGGGAGAGAGGTGGAGACTCATCTCTCGTTTTCTTTTTTATGAAAAATTATATAAATATTTAACGTCGAACATCAAATTTTATAATTTATTTTAAAAATTGTTAAAAAATGTGAAGGTCTTTTTTTTTTTTTTTTGGGAAAAATAGTTGAAACTTAAATATGCATATGATTTCTAAGAGTTAAAAAGAAATCGGACGTGTTTATCAATTTTAGTAGATTCGAAATTTTAATATAAGTCTCTAAAAATTAAATTTCTCAAAGTATTACTGCAATTATATGTTAGTTTATATTATTAGTTGATTATTATCGTTTTATTAATTATTTTAAATATATTGAATTTCAATGTTTAATATTTTATTTCATTGCCGCCTCGTTAAAGAAAAAAGAATTTCACAATTTGTGACTATAGTAATAATTGCACTTGTAGAAAGTGGCAATTAAAGCTTAATTAGTGCAATTGTGGAAATGTCAACAAAGTTATAATCAAGATTAGGAGAGATAATTGAAGGGTTAGAAACTAGTGGAAGGACCCCTATATATATATATGTATTGCCGATTGGGCCGACTAAACTAAACACGTTTTCGATAAATTTGAGGCTAACTTCGTGAAGGCGGACAAAGAGTTGATTAGAGTTGATCGATTTCTCGTTTTCGTGACTTGATTTATTGGAAACACGTCCTTTTATGAACGAGAGTCTCTTCAGGACACAAAATGTATTTCAACTATCTAAATCGTCATTTTCTTAAGTTCCAACTATTTAAGTCGGCTTTTCCTTAATTCATCTATAGTGTGAAATTGAGTGAGATGTTTACCTACTGGGTCCCTTTTTGACATTTGATGAACATAGCCGTGTAGAAAGTAAGTAACAAGATTAAGTAGGGTAATTAAGGTTTATTGGATGGAATTTTTGACCTTTCTGGTTTAGTATGATAATTAATGCATCTGCCAATGTTGACACACTAACTAACATAGTGAGCCTCGGATTCCAAGGATTGCCTCTTTCTCAATCCAATAACTTGTAGCGCTAGTTTGGTATCACTTTTGCTTTTGTTTCTGATTCTACTTATTTTGAAAGCTTTTTTAGTTAGATATATTACTTTTAAATAAAATTATTCAGATATGTTTAAAAATAACTTCTTAAACTCATAAGCAGCTTTTGACTTTCAAAATCATGCAAATGAATCATCGATAATATATAATATTATAAGTTAGGATTTTAATTATTATTTCATAATGCACATCAAATATGGCTATAATGTAGGTTTAGTATATTAAATTAAATACAATTAAATAGAAAAGTGATACATTATAAAATTTATCGACTATTAGGACTGATGTTCTAAGTACCGATGCTTAGCATAAACTAAGCACTTGAGTAATATGACACAATACAATATGTGACGGGAGATAATAGTTGACTACAAAATCGAGGAGATCAATTTCGTATCGACTATTATGTCGATTTAGAATAATTCAACGTAAAAAAATATGTTTAATCATAGCTTCGTTTTAAGATATATGTAGAGAGAGGGAGAGAGCACAACCAACTTCAGAGATATAAAAGTTAGAATTATGCTATAATGGAGTTTAGTTGCGAGCTTTTATGCATATGCTGCCGCCACCACGGCAATGGAAAGTTATGTTTTGCATTTGGACTTGTTCGAAAGAAAACACAATAGATTATTTAATTTTGTACACAACCTTAACCGCATAAGCCTGAATTGGTCCTACCTCCATCTCTAGAGGAGTCCTACGAGAGCGTACGTGTTTTGAAACCGAGCCTCTCAAACTAGGTACCGATATGATAATTGATTTATGTAGGGTGGCCGACCTACTAAGGGCACCTGTAAGTATTAGAGTGTGAGACAGCGATCCACAAATTGGTGCATGGGAGTCACCATTTACTTGGGGATATAGAGGGAAAACATAGCATGTCACGAGAGCAAGACGAGGTTTGGAACCACACGGTGGGAGGGACACCTCGCGAGCTGTGCTTTTAGAGACGAGGCCTTTTAGCAAAGCCAGTTTTGGGCCACCAAACCCTGCAACCGATAAAAAGATCCTATGGAGTAAAGGAAAGTGTGTACGTTGTCACTCCCTACTTTCCAAAGGTGTCTAGAGGACTGGCCAAACGCAAAGCGATGACCTGAAAAAAACTTTGATAGGAGCGAGAGCGACAAATTTCAAACACTCGAGCAAAATTTAAAACCAGATACAATATGTCGTTGAAAATGAGTGTGACAAAACATGATGTAAAAAAATATGTTTCAAAAAAATATATACTTTCAACAATTTTTAATTTCGAAAGAAACATTAAGCAAAATTTAAAACCAGATGAAATTATGTCCATCTATCAGATAAAAAATTATCGAATCTTACCACCAATTATTTTTTCCACTTGACTAAAGTTTTGGGGAACAAAGTTGCGTAGTTTTAGGTTAGAAAATAGAGTTTGCTCCATTACAAGCCTACAACACACAAGGAAGTGGGATGCATAACATAAAAAGGTCTTTTGAGCCCACAGAAATTGGAGCAAGGACAAACAAAATTTCAAGTGTTCAATAAGTGAAGAAGTGAATTAAATGTAATATATTCAAATGTAAGATCATTTGATTTATCAAACGTTCACTATTTCTATCTATGGCCTATGAATTAGTACACTCTAGTTGTTACATCACAACTCTTGGTTGCTTAAAATCATTTTCTCCATGACGCTTTTCGTTATGTTTTCCTTTTTACAATGGTTTTTTCATTCTCCTTTCCTCAAAGTATACTAAAAAACTTGTCCTCCATCCTTTCACTTTTCCGGAGTAGCTAGGAGGATGTTTTAGTTAGGTAGTCCACTTAGATTCTCGCATGTTTGAAAAGCGTTTATAAACAGATATGAGTAAGTTATGGATAAGTGTGAATAAACGGTGATTTATCTGATTTTAAACAATTTATAAACGTTAGTCTAATATGGGCTATATTACGCACTAAATTTATTTCCAAGTCTAATATTATAAATGTATTATAAACATGCTATAATTAAAGATATTTTATTTTCTTAGTTGAATTTTGAAGGTGGTGGTTGCCGGTGAAGTGGTGCAACATGGATAAGAATGGAAATTTTGGCTTTTTATCTTTCTAAAATTGAAATCTAAATCCATTTGTTTATTCGCTTTTTGGAGAACACGTATGCCACCATGTGTGTATGAATTGACCTAAATTAATTTAAATTATTTTTGTGTAAGCATCAACTTTGCATGACAATACAGAGACAAACTCACCAACCAACAATGTTGAGAATAACCAATCAAAATTTAAAACATAAGCTTACTTATAATTCACACATGTCCACACTACCAACAATCTTTCTTCACCACCATAAATGTCGCATAATTGATTTACGAGTAGCAGACTTGCATTTGAGTCGATTTTTTGTTATTCTAGTTATAGGGCGTTTTAGTCCATGTTTGGTAAAGATTAAAAGGTTGATAAAAATTTAAGTCCAAATCAATAAAATTTTAATCATACATTTCATTGGGATATAATTTGTTTGGATTGCCAAAAAAAAAAAAAAAAAATTGGGAAAATTATGGTGTTCGTTTAACTTTATTTTACACGGAAATTGTCAATTAAAGGGATAGTTTTTTTTTAAAAAAAATGGGGATAGAATTTTTCCTATTGCACAAAAAAAAAAAAAAAAATGATGGAAAACCAAAAACCACCTTAAATGTGGGAATTGAAATTCAACTATTGATGTTCGTTTAACTTTATTTTACACGAAAATTGTCAATTAAAGGGATAATTTTTTTTTAAAAAAAAATTGGGGATAGAATTTTTCCTATTGCACAAAAAAAAAAAAAAATGATGGAAAACCAAAAACCACCTTAAATGTGGGAATTGAAATTCAACTAAAATCAAGAAAAGGGGTCACGTGATGACAAATATAGAAAACCAATTCTTGGGAAAAAAAAAAGTGACATCAAAAAGTGGGAAATGGAATTTCAATTCCATTTTCCATAGGAAAAAAAGACCTATCGTTTGGACAGTCAATCTTATGTTTCTCAATTCGATTTCTTTTTCTACATTTTTGTATAATTATTTTGGGATATTGAGAATTATCCATATTTAGGATGTATGGAATTTTGTATGGAATTTATCAATGTTAATATTTTTATTAATTGCAAGCCATAGAACGACACAAGTCACAACATGAGATAAATATGTTGTTACTAAGAATAAATTCAACATTTGTTGGCGCATAATCTTTAGTGCAGATGGTATTAATTGACACGTAATAGATTTATAATTTTAATTTTCAAATAATAGAATAAAATAACAATTGTCAACCAAGAGCGTGCACAAAGTTTGTTGACTTTTATTGGTATAAGGTGCAATATATTTTGACTCCAAAAGGTTAGAGGAAAAGAGAAATAATATAATTAAGGAGATGTTGATCATGGTGGACCTTTAATTATTTCGAATCCACTCCTAATTAAAGTTATTTCTGATTTTATGAAATTATAACCGGTACATCATGATATATTGAATTTAATTATGTACGAAATTTGAGATGAAAATGGTCAATTTATCTCGAAAAAGTCAAACAAGTTCAACTTTCTTGAATGAATTCTCTATTAAACAATCCATTTAAATTCTTATTATTATCGAATAAGCCATAAGTTTACTTTCTCTAAAGGAAACCCTACAAACTAATTGAATCAAGTCAGTGAAGAGCAAGAGCATGTTCAAAATAAAAAAAATAAAAAATAAAAATATTGGAGATGCTCTTATATTAAGAAAGTTTAATGGAGATGATCTTATAAACTAAATATATACAAGATTTGCAAGTATAAGAGTATTTTCAATAAACTCTCTAAATGTAAAATCTATTTTAGAGAATTAATGCTTAAAAATAAGATTTAAGATACTCTATTTTAACTTTTTAAAATAATGAGTGAATTGGCTCCTTATATTTGAAGAGTTAAACTCGTTTTCTATTCTTAATTTATAATTATTGCATTTTATAAGCTATATATTTATCACTCTATTTAATTCAAATCATATTGAATAAATTGGTTATTGACATATAAAAAATTATATTCAATAAATGAGGCGAAATCAATAAACGTGTCTTGAGAAAAGCAACGTGAAGAGCCAAAATAGATAAAACATTAAGGGTCATATTAAATGTGTCATAAAAAAATACTTTCTAAATTTAAAGATGAAACTATTTATTATGTATAAGATGCTATTTATAAATAAAGAATTTCTTGAACAATTGAAAAATTAGAATGCACTTTGTTTTAAAGAGCCAACTTTTAAATTTAGGCTCCAAAAGATTTAACATTTTTTAAAAAAGAGAGTGAGTTTGACTTCTATTTATTTGTTTTATCAATATTGAATTTAATAATATTTCAAGTTTCAATATTCCACTACTTCAATTATCCATAAAGTAATGATATCTAGCACCAATAGTATATAACACTAATTTAGATGGTAACATTAATGATATTAAATTATAGGTT
Source organism: Fraxinus anomala (assembly GCA_903798345.1). Taxonomy (NCBI): domain Eukaryota; kingdom Viridiplantae; phylum Streptophyta; class Magnoliopsida; order Lamiales; family Oleaceae; genus Fraxinus; species Fraxinus anomala. Next base: position 1,928 of record CAIGRN010102988.1, on the reverse strand, counting down.
CGATTAAATATACGGAATTATGACACATTTAATATGACCCATAATATATTGATACCTGATGTTTAACATTATTGGTGTTAGATAACATTATTTTTTTAGTGGTGGACATGTAAATGCATATATTAATTTAAAAATGATGAAAAACATTTATTGAATGTTGAGAAAAGTAAAATAAAGAGTTTGTTGACGACGCTATAAACCAAGTGTAAAGGGTTTTACTTTTTAAATTTAAGATGATCTTTATTACAATCAAAATGTTCTTTGAAAACATAGCCTATTGAAAACGCTATGGGGAGTCAAGTAGAGGATTAATTGTAGGGCATCAAGCTCTTGATTTAAGGGAGGTACAATAAATTTAATTAAACTTCTTTCATTTGATTGATAGCATTTTTTAATTAGTACTTGTATCTTTTAAGTGTGTCTAATCTTTAATTAGTTTTGATTGATTATTATGGGCGGTCACATGCATGCTTTTCGTCTTATCTAAATCTGTAGCATAAAATAATAAATTTTTTTTTTTTTATTTTTATTTTTTTTTTTTTTTTGTAAAGGTAGGTAGAGCAAGTTAAGGGATTAAAGTCATTTCCAACCCTCCACCAAAATTTGAGTCAAGTTTTGCACCATTTTACATCAAATTTTGCACTAAACTAAAAATCATTTCCAACTCATTACACCAAAAGTTGCACCAAATGAATGATATTTAATCATTTTCTTCACTTTTTTATTCTTAACAATTTATATATCTAAAAAATTATTTATTTATTTAATTTACTACTACATAAATAATTACATTTTGTTAACAAAAATATTAAATTCGTTAATAAATTTTAAAAAATGTAGTACGATCAAAGTTTAATTCATTTTTCGAATTTTAAAAAAAATTATTCTAAATGAAAACAAGGGCAAAAAGGACTTTAGTCAAATATGGTGCAAAATTTGGCGTTGGGTTGGAGTGACATTGCACCAAATATTTGGTGCAAAATAGGGTAAAATGGTGTTTTGATGCAAGGGTTGGAGTTGCCTTGAGGAACTACCTATTTCTCTAAATATAATAGTACATATTTGTTACAAATTACTAAATAAGTCTAAAAAATACAATAAATAAGATTTTAGTAATTAGAATGGTCGGAAATTAGCAGAAGTATCTTCTAAGAAAATATATAGTAAATAAAATGCTTTGTTCTTAAAGCTGGTATTTGGATTAGGCAGGTTGGCCACCACACCACCGCCGGGAAAATTTTCAAAAAGGATACACCATATATATTGACCACATGGCGAAGTCGGCACAAAAGGTGTAATATTAAAACTGATATATTTTCCTTGACTTTGGACTACAATCTGATTTTGTGATTTGAATTTTACTGTTACTATAATTTTGATTAATGATTATATGTATCATATTGGAAAATAAACTCATCGTAATATTTATGTATTTCATACCTTCAATACGGATAACTATTCTTAGTGCAAGAATATTTTTCATAATATTAATGAGAAAGGGTGAATTTTTTTTCTTAAAATAATATTGAAGCGGTAGTTAAGTGTGATTTCTCTGTGCAAAGTGGTGTAATGCGACAGAAACGTGTATAATTTGCTGTTGAATTTCTGGGTGTGGTGTCCATTGGTCACAATATCCAAAAGGAACAGTTGAAGTAAGGTGTATGAGTATATATAAATAGAGGGGCCGTTTCTCTCAAATTCAGTGAGACAATTAACACGTCTTTTTTCAGAAACATATAGAGTTGTAATAGGATCTGAAAAGTACTTTTCTTAAAAGATATCACTCTGTGTGTGTGTGTGTGAAGGGTTCAGGGTATGGAGAATACAAGAAAACATGAGTATAATGGAGAAAATATTTTTGAAGAAACTTCTGTTGATTGGAGAGGAAGGCCTTCCAACCCAGTTAAGCATGGTGGAATGAAAGCTGC
>CAIGRN010102972.1:0-10709 GCA_903798345.1 Fraxinus anomala | reverse complement strand
ATAGTTAAGTTTGACCTTACGTACGGAATTATAGAATTAACAAGCAATACGTCACTTTTAATTGTTTTTAGATGGTTAAACAAAGAGTCCAATTATCCTAAGTTGAATTGTCGCAATTTGTAATAAGAAAGCAATAAATAACACCAATATTAATGACGGAGAAACCCAACTCAGTAATAATTCCGGGACTAAGCCAGTTACCTCTACTATAGACAATACAAATTTATAGTAAGATGCTGCCTAACCAACTTCACTAGACTTCCCGATCTAATTCCTGTAACCTCCAAGATCCGTTGATCCCACCAGCTCCCGATCTTCTATAATTGTCTCTTCCAAGTAGAATTTCAAGAACTCCCCGTTTTCCAACCTCTCTCAACCTCCAACAGTCTCTGAAATTTAATTGAAAAAATACCTTCCTAAAAGTGTTTAAGAAAGTAGGTGTTTTTGATTCAATGGATTCGAAGTTTTTTCCCTAATTTGTGATTGTATCAATACATGAACAAGCTCTTGAATCTTCAAAGAATGATATGGAAGTGTTATAGAGAAGATGCACAATAACCAACCATAAAAATTTCGTGCCCAGGTTTGATTATTTATAGGAGAGGGTAATTAAGTTAAACGAGCTGGAAAAAATACTTCAAAACAGCAAATTAGAATTTTTCGAATCGACACATCGTTCGAGCGAGAGCTCGATGACAAGCGAGCGACATTGTAATTGTTTTTGCCGCTTGAGCGCCATTGTAACCGTATATGCAAGACATATACTATATATGCAACACATACCGTATATGCAAGTAATAGAGACCGTATTCACATGTAACAAATACCATATTAGCAACTTATCAAAAGAATATAGCAAATAATTTTATTAATTGCAATAAAATAACAAACCAAATAATTTAAATTGCAGTAAAATAAATTTTAAATCGAGGCTTGTGCGAACACAGTTTCCTTAAAACAGATTCGTCCCCTCACCGTACGTGCTTGAGATTTAATTTGAGCGTCTGCTTCTTAGGATACAACGATAAAACAGTAGATTCTGAGTACTACAGATACTATTTCGATGAATTGATTTAGTGTCTGAATAATACAATCTCCAAAACTCAAACATAAATTAAAATGTATGCAAACAGAACTCGAACTGTATCTAAAATGTATTTTCAGATGAATTCGTGTATTTAGAAAAGTGGAAAACGAGACATATAAAGACTTGACTCTTGAGAATGTAACTTGCCCATTTACTTAATGCAATTACCATAAGAGTTTCAACAGTTTCAGAAAATGAAAATTTAGTTGAATAAAATAAAAATGTAGCAAAATGTGGACACTTTCCTTTCGGTCCGACATTCGTGTACACAGGTTGGGCACGCACACAAGTTCAATGTCCGAAGCCTATTTCGGTCCGTGATTTGCACCCTCCTGTGCGCGCACGTGGAGAGAGTCTCTATGCTACACATGATTACACTATTTCAAAGTGAGTCCATATTTAAAGTAATTTTTGTTTTTATCAACTTTCTATGTGGAACAAACCCATTTCTAGTTTTCTCACCAACACAAACTCCTTTTTATTGGCATACTTTGAGTTTCAATTTCTCATTCACCTTAGCATTAATTTTGACAAGTAAATACATGATTTCGATGTACTCACGGAGGAGAACACAAATCAATCTTTATATTCCAAAATAGTCAAATGGGTCCCACTCAAAACTCATGCCAAAGTCAGCCACATACTCATTTTTCCAACAATTTTTCCAACACTTACTGATTTCTATTACAATGTTTTCGCTCGTGCTCTCTCTCACGTGAGGTGGGAAATCTCCACCACAAATGTTTAGTGGGGCAAGGATGGGGAACGTAGTCATAAATTTTTTCTTTTATTTTTTTTTATCCTTTTGAATTTAATTAATAGATTTTTTAAAAATAAAAAAATAATTAAATGGGATGATAAATGAGATTTTTTTAACCCCTTCTTGTCCCGATCTCTCTCCGTCTTCCAAAAATTTACGTTAGGTGGCGGGGATGGTAATGACCGTCTAGTTGCCATTCTTATCCTAGAAGTAGTGCTTTAAAAGACGTTTAAGTGTGTCAAGATAGAAACACCAATCTCAAGCTTTACAAACAAACGTTCCCATATGAAGATTAGGCATATTAAAACCTTTTTTAATGTTTTTAGTTATTCTATGTTAATTAAGTAAATAAAATAGTGCAATGAAAACAAATAAATTATAAATACTATAATTACTTGATTACCTAAACCGGATTTTTTTCTAAGTTTCCAAGAATTAGATAATTGAAAATTGAAAGCCTTTTAGGAGCCAAGAAGTCGTCCACACTAATTTAGCGCCTAGCCCCACATAAGTCATTCGGTCCAAGAAATGGCTTAGAAATAATTGGATTATTATTATTTTTTTTTTAAAAAAAGGCACGTACCTTTTGGTGCCTAAGCTTGCTTAGCCACAATAGGCCGTCCAAAAAAGGAGTTGAGCGCAATTTTTCACGCCTTGCTTGTATGTGGAACATTTTGAAAGTGCCTCGCCTAGACGATGTCTTTTCACGATTTTTAGAATATTGACTAGAAGTAGGTTTGATCATGTTAACACTGCATTTTGTCCATATTTTTTCTTGTATGGGAGGTCAACTTTATGTCCTTGACACTCTTAAATTAATTAATTTTCGATTTATAATTCGCCCTCCCTAATCTTTTGGTTTAACTATTTGTGTCTTTTAATTAATAGGTAACGATTACTATGGTTTCAACCTAAAAAGAAAAAAAGGTTCTACTATTGTGTTCCAAGAGGTAGAAAAGCTCACACATATACCAAAATCTTGAATATATATATCTATTATTATTAAGTAATAGATATGCTCTTCTAATGTACATAATTAGCTGCTCCTTACCCCGCCCTGTCTCCTTCAGTGAGGTCTCATTCTTTTCCTTTTATACATAATTCTTCCAAGTATTCGAGCCTCTTATGACATTGAATTAACTGAGTAGACCAATATTAACATGAAAAGGTAATATCTGTTTCTAACATGTATATGCCATTTTTTTTCAGTAATTTAACAAAAAATAAAAATAATAAATAATAATAATAAATTATCCTGCACTTCAATCGTGCTATGACAAGACAACCACGTAGACTTCAGATAAAGGATATAAAAAGAAATCGATTGTGATGTATATTATTCCTTTCTTTGTCAATTATTTGATGAAAATATCCTCAAACTAAGGCTATCATTTTCCAAGACAAATGAGTCAATATCCAAAATTGTGGGAATAATTGCTCACTCCACTTTGAGTATATCTATATATTATACAATAAGTTGGTAGGGAAATTATAAAAAAAAAATAAAAAATTCTCACGATAAACTAAGCATCTCTATACCAACAAAATCGTGTTTCTGGCATCTAGGGTTTCAAACAGGAAAGTTTCTGTGCCTTCTGAGGAATTGTTGTACTGCCCTAATCCTATTTCATAACCTATCTCAAGAAAATTGTCAACTTATCTAGCTAGTTCAAACAGTAATAACCTTTATATATGCTTTAAGTGAATCAAATCTCCCGAACCTCTTTTTTAGATAGACCTTCGAACATTTTTACGCGTAAAATATGAATGACAAAGTGTACGCACCTATGAATCACACACCATGTGCACACTTGATCTCATATATATTTAAGTATATATATGCTTAAAACAATCTTTCTTGCGTCCAATTAAGTTTAGGATCTAAACTAATGGCATTATTGAAAATATCTAAGGGAGCAGCCAATGGGCATTTCGCTATGTGTATCTCTTATGTCTAGATTCAACAGTAGTTCAATAGGATCTCTGAATTTATATGTTCATAATTTTAATCAACCCATCAAGATGATTTTCAATATCAATTCAATATGCAATAACACCTTAGAATAACTTAACTAACTTACCAAATAAGAAAAAAAGAAAAAGCCCATACAAGTATTTACATGCAAGCCCTGATAATCTATCATATTAACTGTCCACTTATATGAATGTACAATAATGAATCCATACACATACATTTTTATTATAAGCAAATATCGAGATTTATTTATATTATTGGAATAATGGAAGAAGACAAAGAGGTCTCACTTATTCTATATCTCCTGATCATGATCAAGGTTGAACCAAATATATCACCTTCAGCATAATTCCTGTTCCTTTAATTGAATCAAAACCCCAAATTGAGTACATTAGACAGATAAACTTAGACAAGAACAGTAATACATAAACCCTAATTTGAAATTATTGTAGAGAAACATAAAGAACATAGATCCCACAATTATCTGTAGACTGTAAGCTTATTACATCAAACCCAAATATCACAAGCCTAATTATTGCAGAAAACACAAGGGTTTATTAGTTTCCAGGTCAAGGTAATCAAAAGTTAAAATTTGTAAGAAAAACAGGCAATTTTTGGGGGCATAGATCTGAACTACTCCCTTCAAGATTTCTTGACCAAAATCCATAAGGAAAAGAAGTAACGAACAGTAAAAATCTCACAGTATAACTTTAGCATCAAATTAAGCTCAACCAAGGGGTAAGCACAAATCACATAACCTAATATATTAGTTTGGTGCATACTTCTACTCATATGACATTGGAAGGAGATGGGGTGGTGTGGGGACTGAAGGCTTCCTCTACAGTGGTTTCACCTCAAATTTTGAACTATCAATCCCTTTCTTCATTGTTTGAAGATTTGTTCTGATTAGCCCTCTCTCCTTCTATTTCTCTGTACTTATGCAAATACCTCCTGAGTGATTCAGCATAATCATCAAATCCTAAACTTCCCAAAGCCCAACAAATATCATCTCCATTAACTGTTTTTCTCTTCTCCTTGTGGCATTTATCAGATGCTTCTCCAGTAACAAAGCTAATGAACTCTGATACACATTCTTGCATCGTTTCTTTAGCTTCTTTCGAGATTTTTGCTTTCGGAGGAAGGATCTGCTTCATTATCCGGCCGACATTCGCTATCGGTAGCAACCGATCTTGCTCCTTAATCGTGCCTTGATCCTCTACTGAGTCATGAATACTAGCATCAGCTGCATAAATATTGTACCTGAACCGTTCTGAACTCGACCCTATATTATCAACCATATTTCTATAAAGAGTATACCTTGATCCTGTAAATCACAGACACGTTGCTTATGTCTATCACTTGCCTCTATATAGACGAGTTACGATTTTATAAAATTAGTTTTGCCGACTCATCTCATTTAAAACTTTAATCTTTATATAACGAGTTATCAATATATGAAATTGTTTATTGAGCCACCTCTTTTAAACCTTAAACTATATATAGATGAGTTATGGATATATGGAATTGTTTTCAATATAAGGCGTACAATTTTCATGAAAGTTTTGAATTTTTACTCGAGTAGTCTATTTAACCAACTCATCTAAAAACTTTAAAGAGGAGATACATTGAGTTAAAAAAAATTATTCTTCAAATTTTGAATGCATTAGTACACTATAATGATCCAATTTAATTAAAATAAATTTAAAGTTTAACATAACGTGGCAGTCTTAAGATGCCGACAACATAGTCAAAATCCTTGGGGAAGGGGTGGGTGCAGTGGCAGACAAAATTCCATTTACAGTAGGAGTTAGGTCACTTTTCTTTAGTTTTGATATTTGTATGATGATTTCTCGGAGCATTCCAAAACCCTAAATCTTTAAAAAAAAGACCAGAAATTTGATTAGCTCAAATGGTCCCCTCCCTCTCGAGTTGGCCATTAATCTTTAATGCTCTGAGTCATGAATTTCACTGGTTATGCTTAAATATATTGTTCTTGAGGACTGTGTCTGGGCACTGTGCTTGGTACCAAACAAAAACTAGAAAGATTTATTACAGGATTGAAATCAAATTACACATGTTTGTATATACATATATATACGTATAGCTGTAACGATTTCTACGTCGTTATGGATGTGTTTAAGGACATGTTAGTTGAAGTAGACTCTTTGCTTGGATCAATCAAAACCCTTTTCAAAGTGCAAACTATAAAAGTTTAATTCTTCCAAAACATTCGCCTTTAAAGGAAATATAGTGACTGGCTGTGTTGTTAATGACATGTAGTTAATTTGTACTCGAGTTATTTATGTTAAACTAACATATTTACTTACTAAATATATCCTTTTTAAGTTTCAAGATTTGACCTCTTGAAGATATCATTGACTACTATTTCTGTGCTATTAGATTTAGTTTCTCAACTCAAGTTGGTTTCGACAACACTATTGAGTTTGATGGAACATCAAAGAAATAAAATATTTTCAATTCAGTCATATTGCGATAGTCTCTAAATTTTCCAAGGTTATTGTCATAATAGTTTGATTCGTCTAATCTCTATTGTAACGTTGAAATGCGCTTTTTTTAACAAATTTTTTGAAAGGAAAGTTATGCATTTCCTTCTTTACTTTTTGAATTTCTTTCTCGACTATATTCGATTTATAATTATTAACTATAGAAGACGTAATAGAGTAGAAATTAGAAAGATGGAAGGGAAAGTATAGAAGACAATTCCTTAAAAACCGACATATTTACTGATATTTTAGGTCGAGAGTAGACTGAAACCTGTCATTCATATGACTCAAATCCATGCTTTTGGATTAGAAAGGCAATTAGGACATGAAAAGGAGTAATCTATTCTAAATTAGGCATACTAATTATAGGCAGAGCTAGATTAAGTAATTAAATATCAATATCTTATTGCTACTGATAAACCATATCAGCACTCAGCATTGTGAAAATGACTTATTATTCATCTTAAATGATCTGTTAAAGTATTAAAAAAATTTAAAATTAATCCGCTATGAGTTAGTCTACTTTTTTTTTTTAATTTAGTGAACATCAGGTGCTCACCTGTGCCTAAAAGATGAAATATTATTGCAGACAACGAATATCCATCTGGATAAAATTATTGTCCAAAAACATTGATTGTGCGTTAATTTTGCTTTACCCGTTAGACTTGTTGTGATATTGATGTGCCTACACGATGTAGAACAGAGAAGTGTCAACCTAACGTGTTACATTTATTAAGTCTTAGTCGAGAGGAGATCGCGCCACGTCCTAGAGTTAGTTTGGCAACAACATCCCATGGTTAATCAAGACACGCATCATCGAGTTGGCGTTGAACGACTTGATCTAAAACATAAGCGGTTAATAGAGAGGATGTAAATAAATATCATTTAACTGACTAGGAATAGGAAATGACGGTCAATATGATATATATATATATATATATATATGAAAACTAAGATAAACGTAGGTAATTGAGCTTGATAGTGTTGGAAGTCGAACTAAGATCGTGATGAATCTAAAATAAAATTCACGATATTGAAAATCTTCAATAATTGCCTAGATTGAGTCTTGAAGAAAGAAATAAGAATTTATTCTATTAGTATGTTACATGAATACGTGCCAATTGTATTAGAGCAAGAATGTATGTTTTCAAGCGTACATGAATATGTAAGATTCATATGCACGTTAAATAAAATCCTCCTACTAAGTATAAATGGGAGTCTCAAGGTTTGTATTCAAAAGTACGAGGAATGATCTGAAGCGAATTTTGCAAGACAATTGTGAGAAGTGTATAGAAACAAATTCTAAGTGAGAAATGCACATCGTTTAAGAATAATAATTTTCTCGTGGAATGTTCTCGTGAGTTTGGGTACGAGTGTTCGGTTTATTGAGAGTCCTCCTTCATTTCCAATGAAGTGGTATCAGAGCATTGTTCAAAGGACTATTTAGAAATGACATCAAACAAACAAGTTTCAGCCATAACTTCATAAATTCAGTCGGAAAGAATTACAACCAATGGAGTGACTTTCAAGACTCGTGGGAAATCGGTAGAAAATAAATTTAAAAAAGGGAGAATCAAGCCATAGGTCACAAAACATGCTTAAGGTAGACTCGAAGACTTCTTAAAGACGAACTATACAGATTTAAACGATCTGAACCCACATACAAATCATCCGCTACCAGGCGAAAAACAAAAGATAAAAGGTTTGTCAAAGGTCTCCACCATACAAGAATAACCAGTGCAAAAGTAAATTTAGAGGTAAAGTAATCTAGATCCCTCTTCATCTTTCTAGAACTCCTCCATTTCTTGATCATATTTCTTAAGAATATATCCTTTTTTGCTTTTAATTAAATATTCCAACTCTATTATAATTTCACCAATAATCTTAGTTTGGCCGTACTGTGCAAAGGAACATATATGGTGGGTGGTGGTGGTCCAAAACCAGTAAACAAATTAATTCTACTTTTGCTCATATCAAGTAGAAGGACCACAAAGTAGGGTTCAAGTTACAATTAATTTAAAAATACTTATGATCCGCAAGCCCGACCTGAAAAAAATAAACAGCTTAAAAAGAGAGATGATTTGTTTATAATTTAACACGTCCTCACTTGTTTATTTTTTGTTAAATTAAATCTGAATGTTTATACTATTTATTTGATTTGATAAAATGTGTATTCTTCTTCCATAAATGTAATTTTATAGGATATAATTATTGAAGTAAACTTCATAGCTTTCAGGATGTTTTTGGATTTGTGTCAATATTGAGTAGTATTAAAAAAAAAAAAAAAAAAGGAAGAATATAATCTTATTTATTGTAACATTAATGCTATCCATTCATGAAGTTTTAAAAGGCAATCTTTTGATCTTTTCTTATAGTAGCCTGCTGCAGTCATCTTACGAAAATTTCATTATCGGGTTAACCATACACTTCATATGTTTCTCACGATTCACGCGGCATCATCAAATAATTCAAATCTTGGATAAGAATCTACAATGAGCTAGGACATTAAGAAAAAAGTTTCCTGCCAACTTTTTTTGGGATTCCATCACTCAACACTCTTTGCTTTAGTGGGCATCCAATCGATATAAGTTAAAAATTCTAGGTCTTCGGATTTTGTTTGTTTAATCAATTTTCAAGTCATTGCTTAGTACAACCGAGATGTCCATTTCCAATCTTAGTAGGGAGATGGAAAAGTGCCTCCTCCCGTCCCATCCCCGTATGGGGCGGGAATTTCCCGATTCGTCGTGAAATCCGAATGAGGCAAGGAACATGTTCTCTCTTCGATTTTTTTATAAATATTAAATTCAAATAGTAATTGAATAATAAATAAATAAGTAAATGGGGAAATTCAAGAAACAGGAATATTTTAATCCGAGCCTGATTTCCTCTTGCTTGGTTGATATTCCTAAATCATAATCTTGGACATTGTTTGAGCCCCATTATGAGAGAAAAAATGTATTTTAAAATAATGATTTTTGAAGTGTGTGATTAAAAATTAAGAAAATTTTTTCGATTTATGTGTAATATTATTTTATTGAAAAATGTGTAGTTGAAAGTAAGTTTTGAAAAATAAATTTAAAAAATAATAGAGCTCAAACAACCCATTGGTTGAGGATTTTGGATGAACCAAGAATTCTATCTAAATTAAAATGTTTATTTAAGGTTAACGTTAGGGGTGGACAAAATAACCAAACCAAACCAAATCAAATCAAATCAAATCGAGCGGTTCGATTCTACAAAAAAATTAGTGGCTATGATTCTTAAAACTAAGAACCATTTGGTTTTGATTTTGATTTTGATTTTTGGTTCAGTTTTAGTTCTAGAACCAAGAACAAAACTCATATATATACACAAATTAGTGAATTACAATTCACACAAAAAAAATCAAAATTCAATTGAAAATCAAGACCAAAAGGTCATGTATTTTCGGTTTCTCAATTCTCAATGTGGAGATTGGAGACCTAATTCATTTTGGAGACATGCATTTTTTTTTTCCATTTCAATTTATACACCGACTCTTACATGGAGACCAACAACTACCATATGTCATTTATCGTCACCTTAGCCACCGCCGTCACATGAATTTCTGAAAATGAAGCATTAACCTTTGATTCTTCTTCCTCAATTTTTTTTTTCTTTTTTTATTGCGGCTAGTAATGAAACTAGAACCAAACCAAGTCAAGCCAAATCAGAACCTAATGATTAGGTTCCAATTTGGTTCCATATTTAAAAAAAAATATATTTGGTTCCATTATAAAAAAATTATTAGTTTATGGTTCAGTTCGTTATCTTGGAACCAAAATCAAATTGAACTATGTCCACCCCTAATTAACGTCGAATAACATGAATTGAAAAAGATTAGACGTGACGATATTGAACAAACTTTTTCTTATTTTAGTAAGCTAAATATATCGTGATATAATAGTGGATTAATTATTTTTTTGAGAACCTTAAAAGAAAATTGAAAATTCTACTTTTTTTGTTCCCTTTGTCTAAGGCAACCTTCCAACTATATTCGATATTCTATCACCTACATTCTCCACTCTAGGGGGGCATCTTATGTCATGCAAACTTTAAAATCCCAGGTTTTGTTCCTTTGGATCTGAATATAATCTCTTTATTTACTAACAATCTGGACGATTTATTATTATTGAATTATTTTACTAAAAAATTAAACGTTCTTTTAAAAATTCTTTGGTAATGTGCAATGACTTTTAGAATACTCTTGACGTAAGTTTATTCTCGCGTTTGTTATGTTACACGCTGGTGCTTTCGGTAACAACCCTTCAACGATTGAGTGGGTAATGGATTGAAGAATGGAAACAAATATAGAGGGTGCTTGTTCATGTGTTTTCATACACGGTCCCAATCCTACCAGTTCCA
>CAIGRN010102960.1:0-12568 GCA_903798345.1 Fraxinus anomala | reverse complement strand
AACTCTCAATGGGCTTCCAAAATAGAACTTCAACTTGGCATAGGACTCCAATAGTATTCCAAAGTAAATTCTTCTTGACGTGCACTTCAATTAGAATTCTTCAATTATTTCAAAAAAGAATTCAGGTCACACCTAAATTCTAACACGTAGGTTGGGAAGGGTCGATAGCAATGGGTGAAGAATCTACAATGGCCAATTGAGGAACCTCCGGAGATAAGGTGTCCTCGACATATTCTTCGCGAGCCTCCAAAAATTCATATTCCATTAAGGATTAATCTCCTAATAATGTCGAGAACCTTATTGCCCATTCATAAATAGCTTCTTCGATAAGCTTGGCTTCATGAGCATTTACGTCAGCAAGGTTTGACTCTGTAATAGTAGGCATTATCTCGTAACTGTTCAATTTGTTATGAAGCAAAATCATTTTATTCCCTGTACTCTCAAGATCTTTGGTGGTAAAGAATTGCTCAACCTTCGCCAACTGAAGCACCTTCTTAAGTTTGGAAACCTCGCAATCAACCTTCTAAGCATAGGATTAATGGGTCAACTTAGCCTATTCCAGGTCTTTAGAAACCCTCCTGATATTAGACAACAGAGTAACCTCCATTTTAACATAAGTCTCAGCACTTTTTCACACTTATTTATATTTAGCTTTCCCCTTCTCAACATTCTCCAATTTTCTTTGAGAAGTGTCACACCTCTTCTCCAAGAACTCAACTTTCTTATCCAAACTACCGTAAAATGAAAATCTTACTCCTCTTCTAGCCATAGTGTAGTACTATAGATCACATAAGATGAGTTTCAATCATTTCTCCCCTTTGTGTTAAGGTAAACTCCTCTACTAATTTTCCTAGGTCTGATTAAAATGAGTAAAGGCAGATCTCACAGTCTAAGAAACAAAAGGAAAAAACAAAGAAAGAACCCCTGAATCTAACTATTCATTCAGGCAATGTCAAAATAGAGACCCGAAATTTGGAGTAAATCTCCTTGGATGATAAGAGATTTTAGTATTTGGAATATGCATGAACCCATTTTTCTCTTCCCTTTAGAAGGATTCTTGACAAGAATAGGTGAATAAGGAGACAGTCTCCCAGGGAAAAGACCCTTGAATAGAAGCAACAACAAGGGACTTCGATTCTCTAGACCCATGTGAGGGCAAGGTTTCTCTGATTCCTATCCCTGACCACTCGCGGAGGGATATTTCTTGCCCTTTCAGGACCTTTGGTAGTTAAATCCTGGGCCGAATAGGTGCTGGAATTTTTTATGCTTGTAGGCCCAAGAAAAAGTTGAACTAAATCAATCTGTATTGAAAAATAAAAGGAAAAAAGTCAGAAGCTGCTTGAAAATTAAGCAAGAAAATGAAAGACGAAAAACCTAAAAGCATAAACTCATCCATGGTAGTTTCAATGTCAACGTTGTAAGAATTTTAGTTGAGAGGATGAAGTAATCGTTCAGCTTCACAAGCTTTAGAGCTCAAGCAAAAAATAGGTTCTTACCTACACTAACACACCAAAATGAGATAATATCAAAGTCAAAACAAAAAACTAATCGAGGCCTAACAACCGAAGGGTTAAAGTAATTAGGTTAAAACTGCCAGTTGCCTTGGACAAAGAAAAAACTTTCCTTCCAGTTATGTATCTTATTAGGAATACTTACAAATTTTGGTCAAATCCTAAAATGAGGGGAAAGTTAATAATACCCTTTTTTAAGGTTCTCTATATTTCGCTTTTATAGGATGATAAAGAGATCGGAATGAATCCAAAGAAACCTCTCCTTCTAAACCCGTTGAACTCCACAACAAGAATGACTCAACGATATGGGCCTACCTATTTCGTAAATTGGGTAGGAGCGATGTTAAAAGAAGAAAGAACATCGTGAAAGAAGTTATGGAAATGGACTCTGAGTCTCGTATCCATTAAATGTTTATGGATGTCTATACAATCATGAGGAGAATGATCCGCATTTTGAAATTCTCGAAGGCACAAAAATTCTATATCATCATGGATGTTAAATCAATCTCGAATTTCACTCAAATCCCACTCGATAAAGTTGGAAAAAAATTCTAATCTTTAAAAACATTCTCATCACTCTCATTAATACTAACTAATTCACTCAAAGTTCGCATGCCTTGTCACATACCTTAACCCTGGGTTTGGAACTATATCCTAGCCTAAGAAGTTGTGAGTTTTTAGCAAATACCAAAATCAGTAAATGCGGAGTCAGGCAACGCCTCAGTATACGATACTTCCAGCGAAGAAGAAGAAGTACTAGGAAAATCATCCTTAAATCTAGAACTTTCAGTGTAAGAATAATAGGACATAATTTGGGAATTCCTTCCAAAGATTATGTAAAAAAGACTATAAAAGTTTAAAGCTTAAACATAAAAGCAAGATGAGGGCATAACACATACCTAATGAAGGATTTGAAGAAAGAGGGCAAGAGATATAATCACCAGAAAGTAAACCCAATGAAGATATTCATAGAAAGAATGACCTATTTGTAGGTTCTGAACGGAAGGCATAAGCTGTTGAATTATGCTACAAACAGTTGAAGCAATTTGAGTTATTTCAAGCAATTGTAACTGTTGAATAACAAGGGGTGCCTGATTAAAATCTGAAATGAACGAGCGACATTGTGCGTAGTCTACATGTACATTAAGCGTGCACGGGCTACTAACATAGAAAATCGCAAATAGGTCTAGTAGCGCACCAAAAATGGCTACAATCATGGCACTTCCTCTCAATATAATACACGTTAGCCACATTAGAAAAATATTCTCGAGTGATGCCATTTATAAGTTTGTGGCTCGACAATAAACAAATCCTAGATTTGATATGATTAATAAAATCAAGACTTTGGTGACTATTTCTTGAATCAACAAATTTATCTTGCGAGCTCACCTCCTTTAGGCGAAGTCTAAAAGTACTCGAGGGGTAGCTATAACATATAAGGTTCGCAGAAGAAAATGGGTAAACCATCTCCTCTATGGCGCTACAAGCCGTTGTCAAAACAAAGCAGGTAAATACGAAAAAGCATAATTTCAAAACTAAAGAATAATATGTGAAGGCATAATAGAATCAGCTATAAAGCTATCACTAAGCTACCGCCACTTGTTATTTTCTAGAATGATCCAAAGCCTCTAAGAAAATCTATAAATACTCTCGACTAAAGGGAGGAAGGCATGCAAAAATTCAAATATCTCCCTTTCAAATAGCCATTTTCCATCTTGTTCTTGTTTGAACATCAAAATTCAAGAGTTTAGAAGGAGAAAATCCGGGATATGTGAGAGGAATTAGTTAATTGTATTTTTATAGTCAACAATGCATATTCAAAAAAATATACATTTTTGTCGTTTCCAAAAAAAAAAAGTTAAAAGTTACAAAAAAAAAAGCATGGAAGTGAAACAAAAGAAAGTTACATCTTAGAATATAATTTATAGATTTTTTCTTGTAGAGTAAAAAGAAGCAAAAGATGGACCTTGTCCACATCTAGTAATTATTTGTACATTCCAAGACTTTAGGAACATGTAACTAACTTGACATTCTTATCTTGTAAGCATGTATATATGTGGGGACGAAGCCGGAGGGACCAAAAAAAATAAAATTACTAAGCTAACAAAAAAAAAACCCTATGAATTTTTATATGTATATTCTTCTGTCATGGGCCTAGGGCAGGTTCCATCCGCCCCCCAGTATATGTATTTATGTATGCCTTCCATGACGAGGCTAGAATAAAATTTTCATTCTTTAAAACCCTATTTCATATTAATTTTATAGTATTGATTAATGTTGACACGGAATCTGTCTCGGAAAGTTCAATATTAATAATTAGAATAAAAATTATCGGAGAATTGCAACACAAACATTGGAAAAACTCAAATCACTAAAAATAAGGGTTCACTTGCGTTAACTAGAAGTTACTACAAAATTCTATATGAAAACCTAGTAATAACATAATTAGAGGGAATGAATTTACATATGGTATTATGGAGAGGTTTGAAGCCCTTCTCTAAAGCTAGTAGGTTAAATTGCTCACGTGTAGGTGCATTAAGGCGAGTTATGAAAATCCAAGAATACTCGGCTATTTTTTTCTTATCTTGCATGTTATGATAATTTTGTGTATAATCAGTCTAGAGAACTCTGTTAGCCGAGTTGTTTACAAGTTCAATGTTAAGAGTACGTAGACCTAAATTCTATTTGGCCCAACTCAAAAAGCTCTCAGTGCGACATGTGTAGTGAAACTAAAATTATGAGAGAAAAAAAAAAATAGGGGTCTGTGATGGTAATAGTGGAGGGAGGGTAGCCGCACCTCTTGTCGTCATCTTTAATTAATATAGTGAATTTTCTTTTCTTCTGCATTTTTTTTTTTTCCATCTTAAGTTTTTTAAGTAATTCTTTTGTTCTTGTTATTACTTTTATATTGTCTATCCTCACTTTTGTGTAACATTCAATAATTGTTAAGATGTTGTAAAGTCATGCCAGATTGCATCTAGAAATTATAATACTTGACTCGAAAAGATACATTCGTGTTTTTTGTGAGCATGACATACACGCTACAAAAATGGTACAAAATGAGAGTCTACTTCAAATGATATTGTGGGCACAATAGTGCTATTTGTATAAATTTAAGCTTGCACTTCTAGTTTATTTATAGTTTTGGTTGTGCTCTATGCACATTTGGGTTGTTTGGATTCCGAGTATTCAAAGCTTTTTGTGTTTAGAACAGTATTGCATTGGTTTAGATTACAATAATTTCTTTTATATGTATATTTACCATCTTTGTGTTTGCAACCACTTGTCATGTTCATGTTAATCACGTATGTTGTAGTAACACGTTATCAAATCATACCACTTTCACGCTCACATTAATTTAACGTATTTTCCTAATTTGTTTTTCATATTTGTTGCTGATTATCTTGTCTTCTAAAGGAATTGAATACAAATATGAGTGCTTAATATCTAATATTTCATCTTGTTTGAAATAAACAAGATACCAGAATTGCTCTTGTACCAATTTGTTGAGAATGCGATCCAAATAATTAAAGAGCGAGAAAATAAGCAATATGAAGAATATTGGATCACATAAAATACAAGTTTTATGTGAAAGAATTTCATATACCAAGAAACTAAAATTTTATTTATAAGATTTGATAATTTAATCTCAATCTAAACAATTCTCTCAAGTTTCTAATATACACAACAATGATCTAATTGTTATGTTGAGCCTATGAAGAGTCTATACCACATGGAGTATATATAGGAACTCTTTACAAGTATTTTAGATGAAATACATCTCAAGAAACGAGTCAGAATAGAAAAAGTATTCCTACCCGGTGGGCGAGGGTTCTTCCGCTCGAGCGAAACGTTCCAGTTCTCTGTTTCGTTTTTTACCCTGATGCTCGAGTGCTTAAGCTAGTAGTCAATTAGCAAAATTGTGACGATTTTTTCACCACCAAAACTCCAAAACCAAGTTTTCCATTATTCAAAGTCCTTTTACCAATCAAACTTTCAATTCTTGATGAACTTTGATCCATTTTTCAATCAGACTTCCAAACCAAGAAAACTTTTGTTCATTTCATCAATTAACCAACCCAATCCTAATTCCAATAGGAATTTGGGTGGTACGCTAACACATCTTCACTAAATAGTTTGAAAACATGACTCAACTATGGTAACAGTCGTCATTAATCACGGTGTCAGGATGAATTATCATTATAACAAAGTCTTCTAGATACCTTAAGATGCTACTTCATGTGATCATGTCTCGTTCATACGATCATCCCAGTTCTTCATGCAATATTCAGAATCTCGGTTTCGTCTTTGATGCCTTAAAATGTGTGGAATTTTGCACAATCTGGATAGCACCAATTGTTTCTTGTTTGGATTGGTTTCCTTTTTTAAAAAAAAAAAAATTTAATTAATATAATCGCTCCTATAATTTAAGAAATTATAGTTAAAGTAATGTACGTTATTTAAATAATAAGGACAGTTTTATAATTGCCCTTTATATAGTTTCAGTTTTGCTAAATGCCCGAATTATTTGGTTTCACTCGAGCATTTTTCAAGAATTTTGAAACCTCCGGGTAGATTTCAATTTTTAGTTTCAGCAGGAGGTAACACTTCAAATTTCCCCACAAAAACACTTACGATTAAACTTTTTGTCTTCGTGATTCTCAACATTTGAAGTCATTTACAACTGGTCCTTAACACGAATTAATGTTATTCAAATGACTCATTTAGCTTACAAAATCCTCAAAATAAGAATTACGGTTATTTGGGGTATTAGAGTGCTTCTTGAGTTCATAAGAAAATGTTTTAAGATTTGGACCTTTATTCTACTTCAATAATTGTAGTTAATATTGCCAATTTCTATATTTGATTTTAAAATCACCTACTTTCGAACAAAATCTTTGCTCTCGTATTATTCTGCCGCATCACGTGCAATCAAGAAAAGAAAGTTCATATTTGTCACCCCCATGAAGCCGATAGAATGTGTACAAATATGTACTTAGCATGAGGAACAATATTGATCATCATCATGTAGTGCATTATCATGATGCAACAGAGTGTATGGCCCAAAGATCATGATGCCAACCCAGCCGAAAGGAAAGATTGAGTAGACAAACATTCCTATTCCTTTTACAACGATTTCTACATTCTCCTTTAATCATGGTTTAGGAAAATCTCCACTTTGGACTTTGTGGGTTGGTGGGTTTGACTGGAGTGGTATAGCGGTGCGCGTAGGGATAACATGTCCAGTTTTAGAGGAAATATTTCAATATGATATCTTTCAATTTAACCTTTTTACACGTGCACTAGGACTTCTATAAGAATGAATGAATGTGATAAGACGTGTTGAAGTTGAATTTAAATAAATAAATATATTATTTCTTGATTGACCTAAATTTTGAGATAAGATAGTAAGAAAGGAGTGGTCAAATGACATATTTCAATGGCTGGGCCCCAATTCAGTATATATTTACTTCAATTTTGAATTGGTTAATAAATCTGACTTTGCGCGGAGACATAATCATTGCCTAACATTCCTTTTAAGGGTCCAAGACTCCAAATACTATAATATCATGTTTTTACCTTTAAGATTTCACTTTACATTCCAACGCTTCCATGCTGGAGACCAATGATGATAATGACAAAACAAAGCCTAATGGTTCATACTATTCTGTGCTTACTTTAAAACCACAAGGATTATGACATTTTATCGAAAGGATTTTGACAGATGCAATGACAAAGTGTAGGTGGCAATAAATAATTGGATAGAGAAGTTGACTTTGTTTTAAATAATTTAATAATATAATGTTATATGATATTATGTCAACCTATCTAATACAATAGCATAATTGTTCAATGAAATATCATTTTATATATATTCTACTAAAAAATTCAATCTATTTGTTGCGTCTTCCACGTGGATATGTCAGTTAGTTTTAGGATTGGAAGGTGATGGTACACCTTAACTGAACTGAAAATGGAACTTCGGCGATCTTGGAACAAATCAAGTTTGGTGATTAAAACAAAACTTAAATGGAAGTTGGCACGCTGGACTACATAGTTTTTTACGAGATAATGAAATACGATATTCTTTTTCTTAACCCCTATTTGATGGCCATTAATTGGCAAAAATAAAGTTTTGAATAGTGAATTTTCAGAGGATGCGTAGTTAAAAAGTAGGAAAAATTTTGGATCTACTTGCCGAAATTTTATTGTGATACGTGATTGAAAATGAGTATATAGGAAAAAAAAAAAAGTTTTAAAATAAAGGATGTCAAACAGGGCTTAATTTTATCTAGTCTCTTATCCAATTCAAAGCATAAAAGGTTCCCTAAAATTCTTAGATTTGAAGATCCTATTCCAAAAAGTTGTAGCCATTGACTGTGAATTACATTCTTTAAATCTCAAACCTTCCATTCTTTATGATGATTATGTTCTCTTTTGATGTGTGTTTCAAGTGGAAGACTCTTTAGTACTAAATTCAACTTTCTAACTATTCCAAAGATTAGATGCTTTGATGCTATCCTCACAATCAGAAATGCCGTCTTCAGGAATGCGTGAACCCGCAACTTGGTTCATTTTCTTTTCTAATTCAATGTTTATTTTGGTTAGTGGCCAAGAAACCCCAAAAAATTGTACGTGTATGTTAAAATGCATTATCACACCTCCTCTGCTGCATTCAGTTCACGTGCTGTTTGGAAGATCATCAGTTGCTATTGTGCAACTGTGGTGCTATGATTAGTTAGTTATAACAGTAATTTATTCTTTGGTGTATTGCACATGTAATTGATTCCACTTCTTACTTGCTCACCACTCCAAAATGGTTATATATATATTGTAACATAACCAATGTAAATGTATAACAAATACAATTATATTATACATTCAAGCTTCCGGCTTCTGCATGAGTTTTCTTCTTGACAATTTTATCAAACTTTAACTTGGTATCAGAGCCTTATAATGGCTAACAACGGATCCAATGACAATATACAATCAGCTCAGCCAACCACAAGCACACTGATGCCTTCAACGATGGGAGGAAATCAGTTGTCATCCCTTGGAATAAGTCTCACTCAAGTTCCACAGGTAAAGTTTGATAGCAACAATTTTTTGTTTTGGAAGAACATGGTGATGTCCATTATTAAGGGCCATAACCTTGAAGGATTTATCACAGGAACAAAAGTTTGCCCAATAGAATTTTTGGCAACACAAACCATAGGCCCTACTGGAACCATTGTCGAAATGATACCAAATAATGAATATGTGAAATGGATGTCTAATGATCAACTACTGATGTGCTGGCTCTACTCTTCAATGACTGTTGAGATCGCCACGAGAGTGATGGGATCTACAAACTCTTGCAATCTTTGGAATGTTGTCTAGGAAAGTTTTGGGGTAATGAACAAGTCAAGAGTCATTTTCCTTATTAGTGAACTTCAAAGGACAAGAAAAGGTTCTATGAATATTGATCGGTACCTAAATATAATTAAGCAACTAGCAGATAATCTCGAAATGGCAAGAAAAAGCATCCCTCACAATGATCTTGTTACAAAAGTGCTAGTTGGACTAGATAAAGAGTACACTCCTATAGTGGTTCAAATCAATAGCAGAGAGTCCATCTCTTGGCCTGAGTTGCAATCTGTACTAATGACTTTTGAGAGTCGAATTGAGCATCTCGATGCTGTGAAAAACAACCTAGCCTCAGTTTACTTGAGTCACACCTCAGCAAATTTGTTGCACAAATCAAATATCAACAAATGAGGTAGATCTAACTATTGAGGGAGAAACTACTACAATAGAGGTGGAAGAAGCAGAGGTGGAATTAGCAGACAAACTGAAAACAAAGGACCGTGCCAAATCTGTGGTTTGAGCAATCATTCAGCAGAAAGTGTTACAATTGTTTTGATGAAAGGTATATAGGCACAAGGCCTAAATAGCACTATCAGAACATTTCCTCAAGACCAGCAGCTTTTATAGCTTCATCTAGTACTGTATCAGATCCTGCTTGGTTTGCAGACTCGGGAACTAGTTATGTCACTTCTGAGAAGAAGAACCTGTCTGAGGCACACGACTATGGCGGTAAGGAAAGACTTGTTGTTGGTAATGATAACAAACTTTATATCTCTTATATTGGTGCAAATCATCTGAACACTCTGAATAACAAATCACCGATTTTTAATAATGTACTGCTAGTTCCATCAATTAAGAAAAACTTGATAAGTGTTTCCCAATTAACATCTGATAATGGAGTATTTATGGAATTTCACTCTGATTTATGTGTTGTTAAGGACAAACAAATGAAGGACGTGTTGCTGGAAGGGAAGCGTAAGGATGGGCTATATCAAGTTGAGCATCCAAATCAAGCTAAAAATCTTCTCGTTAAAAGTCAGTCTATCCAAATAAGATAAACCCCTCAACATTTGTTGTTAAATCTAACGTGTCTAAAACTACCACTGAGTATGAGTCTAGGATAAAGCAGTGGCATATGAGACTTGGACATCCCACAACCTCTGTGATGTCACTAGTACTTAAATCTTATAATGAAATATTCGATGCTAATGAAATTGTTCAATTTTGTGATGCTTGCCAACTTGATAAATCATACTCCTTGACGTTCAAATTATCTGCTTCACATGTGTTAGCTCCTCTTGATTTAATTCACACAAATGTCTTGGGCCCTGCATATATAAACTCTATATGTGGTTTCAGATATTACATTCTCTTCATTGATGACTATAGTAGGTATACATGGATCTATTCCATAAGAAATAAATCCGAAACATTAAATATGTTCGTTCAATTCAAAAATCTAGTTGAAAATAAGTTTGATAGGAAAATCAAAGCACTCCAGTCTGATTAGGGAGGTGAATTTAGAGCATTCACTGATTTAACTCTAAAGTTTGGTATTTATTTACGCCTTTCTTGTCATCACACCTCAACTCAAAATGGTAAAGCTGAAAGAAAACACGGACATATAACAGAAACTGGTCTAGCTCTTCTTGCTCAAGCAAGTATGCCCTTACATTATTGGTGGAAGTCCTTTCACATAGCTACTTACCTTATTAACAAACTACCTACACCTATTCTCAAAATGAAAGCACCTTGTCAAGTTCTAAACAATGAACATGTCGAATACAAATCACTCAAAATCTTTGGTTGTGCTTATTTCCTTGTCTCAGATCATATCAAGAACACAAGTTCAGTTTTCATTCCACAAAGTGTGTGTTTCTTGGCTTCAGTGACTCCCATAAAGGATACAAATGTCTATGTCCAACAGGAAGATTATATATATCTAGGCATGTAGTCTTCAATGAAAATGAGTTTCCATTCCAATCTGGTTTTCTCAATAAAAGAAATTATTCACAAAAGTCTGAAACCATCATTCAATATCTATCTTTTCACACTCCTCCAAATGGTAGCCCAACTTGCTCAACTAATGAAGTTCATTCTGATGAAACTCCAACAGCAACATCTTCTGATTTTGTGCAACCAGAAATGGCTAAAAACTTGATATCTGAGGGAAATGAGATTGAAACCACTAAGACAAATATTGAAGGCACTCAAATGGAGAGTCAAGAAGGAACTGTTGATGCTCAGATAGAGCAAACTGAAGCAAATGATGAACTCAATTTGAGTGTGGCAGAACAGAAGAATTAGATTATAGAGCATCCTATGATTACTAGAAGACTGGAGTATCTGACAAGTCGACATTAACAATGCTGTCTTGAATGGGAAACTAGATGAAGAAGTTTATATGAGGTAGCATAAAGGTTTTGTTGACAAACGAAATCCTACCTTTGTTTGCTAACTAAAAAAAGGATCTTTATGGAGTGAAGCAAGAACTTAGAGCGTGGTATGAAAAACTGAAGAAGACTCTTCTGGACTTGAAGTTTTTGAAATCAAAATCAGATAGTTCCCTATTCTTTTACATGAATCATAAGCAAGTAATATTTACCTTAGTATATGTTGATGATATAGTGATTACAGGCAATGATTACAAGTTGTTGCAGGACTTTATTGACAATTTGAATACATAGTTTGCACTAAAAGACATGGGTGAATTGAGGTAAGAAGAGGTGAATCAGGTATGCATCTCACTCAGATCAAGTATACAAAGGACCTGCTAAAAAGGTTCAATTTTGAGCATCTAAAACCTTGTGCAACGCTTATGACCGTAGGCAAGAATATCTCTACAAGTGAAGGAGAAAAGATGACATATCCTTCTCTGTACAGAAGTGCAATTGGTGGACTACAATACTTAGCGCACACACGACCTGACATAACCTTTGTTTTGAATAAGATGAGTCAATTCTTGCAAGTACCTTCAGATGTCCATTGGAAAGTAGTTAAAATAATCTTTAGATATCTGAAAGGGACTATTGAGCAAGGATTATAGATTTAAAGGAGTGATAAAATGTGCATCATTGGTTTTGCTGATGCATACTGGGCATCATGCCCTGATAATAGAAGATCAACAACCGGTTATTGTGTACACTTGGGAGATACATTGGTAGCTTGGTCATCAAAGAAACAACATGTTGTGGCTAGGTCCAGCACTGAATCAGAGTATAGAGCTTTTGCATACACCGCTGCCAAGATAACTTGGGTTGAATAATTGCTTAAAGAAATCAAGTTACACTCAACTTCACCTCCTGTGCTTTGGAGGGATGATCTTAGTGCAAGTACTTTAGCTTCAAATCCAGTTTACCATGCCTGAACTAAGCATATTGAGTTGGATATACATTTTGTTAGGGACAAGGTTCTTGAAGGAAAGCTGAAAATTCAATATGTTCCATCATCAGATCAAATTGTAGATTTACTAACCAAACCCCTTTCACAAACCAGATTTCTTTTTCTTAAGGACAAGCTTGGAGTTAAAGAATAAATTCCAACTTGAGGGAGGATGTTAAAATGCATTATCACACCTCCTCTGTTACATTCAGTTCACGTGTTGTTTAGAAGAATCGCCAACTACTATTGTGCACCTATGGTGCTATGATTAGTTAGTTATAACTGTAATTTATTCTTTGGTGTATTGCACATGTAATTGATTCCCTTCT
>CAIGRN010102954.1:0-22591 GCA_903798345.1 Fraxinus anomala | reverse complement strand
TTCAACTTCGATAATTATTGCTTGTATTCTCAAATCTCATTTTGATAAGTCAAATTCTATTTCGATTTCGATTTCATGAGTATAAAACGGTACGTGTTGATTTGAATATAACATGCACATTATCGATATAATATTTCCAACACTTTCATCCCCATTAACTTTTTCTGGAAAAGGATGCCTCCAACCTTTTTGAAAATCGGGCATCACTTATCCAAATAGGTGATTCCACCTAATTCACCATTAGTTAGCATTGGTCAGCGCATGAAGAAGCTTTATTTTGTTTAAAAGTTTTATACTTTTCCATTATTCATTGAAAAAAGCCAATAAATAAATAAATAAATATTTGATAAATTAATAAAGATAATAAAAAAAATTTGATCGGGTCAGTGTACTAAATTAATAATATTTTTAAATGCATAAATTTGGTAGGGTCAGTGTCCTAACTCACTCGAATTCCTAAATCTGCTTCTGATAGCGAGTCATCAACATTTTAAGATTGTAGCATCATTGATCGATATTGGAGTTAAAATTTCAATTCTTTTTTTTTTTCAGTTTAACAAAGTATATTTTATTAATTTTCACTAAAATCATACAATAAAGAAACAAAATGAATATGAAAGTAAAAAAAAATAATGTATGAAAATGCATAAGATAATATTTTTATTTAATGGCCCAACAAAAATATAAATAATAATTGTATAATGCTTAAAGTTTTGTAATAAATGAACTTTTTACTCATATATAATTTCTACTTTTTCTATTCAAGTTTTCTGTAAGTGGTTTACAGCCTCTAATTATATCACAAGGGACTTGGGAAAATCTAGTAAAGAACAAGTTGTTAAACAGCGGTAGGATATTCTGGGAACTAATTTAGGTAGTTTTTTTGAGGATACGGTTTTTTATATTGTTGTCTATAATTCAAACCAATGGGGCTAGGATGGCGTACAAGGTAATGTTGAAAAGGAAGATTCATTGCGGAGGTGGAGATGAAGGAGTCAATGAACATGGTACCGAATGAGGTGTCCATGAATTAGATGATGAAGAGGATCATGAGGCTGAAGGTGAAGGTGAAGGTGAAGATGGAGGTATGCCAGGCTTAAGTGGATTCAGATTACGAGAGAGGCCTCCCAATTAAGGATGATCAAAATTTTGAATGCTTTGGAATAATATTCAAATTTATCGATTACGAATTGTCAATGATGAGGCTCGGTTGGAAGATCTTCGAAGTATAAACAGCAATGACTCTAATGGCGATGGACCAATTTTTATCCTTGTTCATTAACCTTTTGTACCTTCTACATAGCAGGTACCAAACTTTTGTTAATTATTGAACATTTGTCTTACTCTTAGTAATGCATGCGTACAAGAAAGTGCTGAAAGCTGTCATCACAGAGCATTCAGTGAAGAACTCAAGGAGTTCACATTTTCTGAGAGACGACAAGATCTGCATCAGAGTAGCGTGCCAAAAAGGGTGTCCATTCGGTGTTGTATGCACGACTGCAACCTGACGGAAAGACATTCAGAATTAACACCCATGATTCGGAGCATACCTATTCTTTGGTGCTTGACAACAAGTTTGTAACCTCCCCGCAGTACTTGGCAAAGAAATACATGGACAACTTTAGGAGGGATCATGATTGGTCTTTTAGTTCTTTTAAAAAACTGTTAGAATAGAATGCCGAACAAAAATATCCACTTGGACCTACTACTGATAGAGGGCAAAGTGCATCGAAGTGATTTGGGACAACAATAATGAGTAGTTTAAATTGTTGGCAGACTATTGCCACCAGTTGAGAAGAACAAATCTGGGAATCACTGTTTGTGTTGAAAACCTCAATGAGAGGATGTTCGAGAGAATTATATAGACTGTATGTAAGCCTCAGGGCTCGGAAAGATTTGAGATGGATGTAGACGTGTCATTGGTCTCGATGAGTATTTCTGAAGGGTGATTTCCGAGGTCACATATTGTCTGCGGTAGGAGTTTTTCATGAGAACTCTATGTTTCCATTGGCTTACGCCGTTGTCAAGTCTGAGAATAAGAATAGCTGGAATTGATTCATGGCTTTGTTGGTCGATGCTGCTGCTATTGTGAACAACCATGTATGGACGTTTGTCAGTGACAAACAAAAGCGTTTAGTCGATGCCTTGGAAGCATATGCACCAAATGCAGAACAACATTTCTGTGTGCACCACTTGTATAATAACTTCAAGGCCAACGTATAAAGGTTTGTCTCTGAAAGTTTTCATTTGTTGGCAGCCGTGCAAGCATCTACAAAAGCTGACTGGAAGACAGAAAGGGAAAAAAAGAAAACGGACAATGTTAATGCGTAAGCCGGAATCTCAATGAAGCAAGTCACATTTTAAGAACTACACCAAATGTGACATCTTACACAGTAACATGTCTTTCAATACGATAATCATGAATGCAAGAACTCTACTTGATAAGGTAGATAATCAGTAACCTATCATGAAGCTGCTTATAATCATAAAATTTTCTTTGGGAACTGTAATTTGTTGCCCTTCAAAGAGGATTAGATTTATTATTTTTTACATATTGTTTCTTGCTTTGCTAAAAGACTGGCTGGCTTATGCTAATCTGTGTTTGGCATTACTTCGGAAGACTGAAAATTTTCCTCGTACTTAATGAATCACGCTGAATTTTCTTGTGAAATTAATGCTAATCTGGCAATCAATTGTTCTTTTCAAAATTCATCTAGCATCGGATGATATTGTTTTGAGAGAATTTTTCTTTGCTTTTTCATCTAAAATGCCACTTTTGACAAGTTATACAAGACAATCCACTTTGCTTTACATAAAATGCAATTAAGCACTACTATCATTACAAGAATTTTATGTTTCTTATTTTGTGGGAAACAAAATTTGCAAACGAAAAAACTTTGTAGGCAAATTTGTGGGACAAACATCGAGGGAATAGGTAAAAGACGACAAAATTTTGAAATTTGTGGGATAAAGTTTTTCCGTACAAACCCTTTGAAGACGAATGCAATACATCGCTTAAGTTTTCCCCCGATAAAATCATTTGTCTGCTAAAGTTACTTTTGACCCATGAAACGATTTTGCTTCTCTACAAATTATGTCGTGGGCTAAATCGTATTTTTCTCTACAAATAATTTTTTGTAGAAAAAAATATTTGTGGACTAAGATATATATATATATATATATATATATTTTTTTTTTTTTTTTTCCCCAACAATTAAAATTTTCGTGACAATGTATTATTTTGTGAACTATGCCCTGCTTTCCTCTGCAAATAATTTTTTGTGAGGAAAGCATATTTGTAGAGTATTATTTGTCTCAACAATGAAAGAATTTGAAGGGAGAAATTAAATAATTTTCATATATTTTATTTGTTATTTATATTGTATTAATTTTTTTAACCTTATGCAAAATAATATAAACATGCAAAAGGACAATAAATTAATTAAGACATAATAATATAAAGATGCAAAAGGACAATAAATTAATTAAGACATTGAGTGTCAATCACTGTAACATTGAATCCAAAGTATTGTACCAAAACACAAATAAAAGCATTACTAAATATTGTTACATCTGAATTTAAAAAGAGTTTAGCAAATGTGCTATGTATCTAGTATAATGCACCTAAAAATATATATCTCTTTATCTTCATGAATTAGATATGCAACCGATCCTCATCAAAGTTGTTCTTTTAGTCCCTCAAGAGCATCATCTTCCTTATTAGAATTATTCTTTATTGACAATGGTGTAAATAGTGGTACAAAAAGAACTTTACCACATAGCTGGTACATAGAATGATGTCAAGACTGTAATGTAGAATTGAATTGTTGCTCGACAACCTTCAACTTGTTTTGCATCATTTGCTCCATCTTCACTCAAACTGCATCACTACCTTTCGTTTTGTATCTAATTCTTTCTTCATATTGTGTACATTGGACGACGAGTCCCTATGCCTCAAAGGCGACCATCTCCCAACCCAAGATTTGATGTTTGGGCTTCGCACCTAGAATGGACATTATGATATTAAGTCCAGCCTCAGCCTCAGATCATCTACAGGATTCTACTCCAAAGGGGGATCTTCGGAAAGCTACTATTCCTTTGTCCTCTCTACAAAATATTCACACTCTTTGACAAGCACCTCACCCTACAAACACAACCCACAAGAGATATAAACCGCCCATAAAATCAAAATTTTGCAAGAGATATAACACTTGTGTACACGAGATATGACACAATCCAAGAGATATAATCAACCCATGAAAATAGTTCGACCATAGCAGTGTCCGTTTCCATGTGGTAAATGGGGAGTACTTTGAAAGTTGGAATAAAAACTTTACCTTCACAGTTGTGGGGCCCCAAAGATCCCCAGCATTAAGAATCTACTTTGACCTTTGTAACTTGATCCAACCTTGCAATAAGCTAAAAAGACACCTCAACTCTAACGGATACAATCCCCAAATAGTTGAAATGGATATACATTGCCTCAGGAGTTTAATGGAGATTGATGGAATGTATTAAAAATTTGGCAAACCCAAATAATTTATATGTATATAATAGTATTTCAATTCATATATGCCAATTTCTTCGAAATAACGGTAGAATTGATTTTTAAAATATGAAAACACCATTAAAGATTTTCATGAAGGACACTTGGAATTTATTTTAATTCACCCAAACATGTTTTTAGTCATCTAACTTTGTGTCATAATGACTAAACTTGTGTCATAGATTGTTTATCATCTTATTAACAGATTAAGTAAACAGAAGCACGGCTAAGAATTGTCCCATAAAGTTCGCTAAACCATAATATTCCAGCAAAATTTTCTTAAATAATAACAAGCAGATAAATGATAGCATACACTTCATTTTACATACCTTTGTGGGAACATAATTCTTATTAGACAATCTTTGCAAATTTCATAAAATATTGGGTTCAGTCTGGAACTTGCAGCTCGTTACCATGTGAATAAGTTTAGAAGAGATCACAGAAAAATATTTGATATGCTAAATCTATGAACAGATCCAAATTATTCGAGATAACAAAAAAGAAAAAGATTGTTCATATGAAAGGGCTAAAAGTTATTAGATTAGCCGAACAAGATAACTACAAAACTAACCTGTATCTCATTGTCTCCAAAGAGCTTCTATCTATTGGGCCAGCTCTTCGGTGAGACGTGGATAATCCAACCTAACACCATTTTCCTGAGGCAAGTTTCTCCCCAGTAAATATTTTGACCATGGCGAGAAGAGAAAGTACATACTTGTAGTCTAAATCAATTCCAATTTCCCCAAAGCGAACCATACTCATTAATCAACAAAAAATATTATTTAAAAAGAAAAAAAAGATCCCAAAAATCATACAAGGACATATCACTAATAGAAAGCGAAAATCCATAAAATCCCCAAAAATTAGAAAATTGCAGGAACGGAGGAAAATTGAATGAAGAAGAAGGGTACTGAATCGTACCTTGACAAGAATCCACATCAAAGAACACAAGATCGAAATTGAAATACGAGAAGAGAAACCCACGAGATTGTATGGATGAGTTGAGCCATTTTAGATAGCCATGCCCAGTTCCCAGTATGTTGTTGTTTGTCTTCAAACATGCTTTCGGTAAGCCGATGGGATTGTCCAGGACGTTGCCTTGACCGCCTAGTTAGTTGGACCAGTTTTACCGTTTGAATCGGTCCTCTAATTTGGAGCGACCTAGTCAATTTGACACTACCAGTTAAAAGGTGTGTGTTTCTAGACCATTGGTCGTTTATTTTGCACCACTAACAACACATGCATGGACTTATTGAGTAAATACACTTCTCTTCTTTCAACATGTTCTATGTTCCATGTTCCATCGTATCTAGTTCAACATATTCTTTTATACCCTTTTTTATTACATTATTAAGCTCCCATTTGTCGTAGATTAAAATTATATTTTTAGTAGATTTTGATAAAAAGTTGATGAAATGTGTGGTTGAAAAGTTGTCGATCTCATGAAATGTGTAGTTAAAATTAATTGCTGACTTTGACTTAAGATTAAAATCAGATTTTTGTTTGTACGAAACATGGGCTAAATATGTCTTGCAGAAGAATGTTTGGTATCAGTCGTTTGCTGATGGAATATGTGATCAATTCTTTTCTATTAATGTCCACACCATGAAACTTAGGTCTTCGATTACAAAAAGATGTATTGTCCCTACATCAGTCAAACCATGCATCTTTTTACATAATTTATTTTTCCAAACTACTATTTTATTTATAGAAGTGTAATCCTAACTTCAAATAAATAAGAACACGTGGTATTAACTATTGAACATAATCAAACTATAAAATAAAAAAAAAAATTAACTTTTTTATTCTTTATGTCCAGTACTATAGCTCCCATCCCACCAAAACGAGCTGAGCGTGCTTATATACCTTATGCCATCATATAGAATAGTTCCAAAGTACCATCTCAGCATCACTTTCCAAATCATCCCAGCTGAAACTACAGTCTAAACAAGGTGGTGGTGACAACAAAACTCCTTCCATATTTGTCGCTGAATCCTCATTCATGTAAAAAACATCACAATCTGATAATGTTTTTGCAGTGTCCAATGTTGTCAAATTTGATAATGTGTTTGTTGTGTCTAATGTTGTAAATTTTTTACCAGAAACCCCCTTAGTATCCATCATATTTTCTTGCAAAATGGCGTCACCATCCTCCAGCAGCCTAAACCCTTCTGCCGCCTCCAACGCCGCCTTCTGAATATCCTTGACATCATTGGAAATTGGCACTGGCAAGCGCCAAACCGAGTCAGCGAAATTTAGGCAAGCTGACCGACCCCTGAAAGCCAATACAGCAACATCATGAGCACGTGCCGCCATTTCTGCATTAGGATAAGTTCCTAGCCATACTCTTTTCTGATTGCTCGGTTGGCGTAACTCACATACCCATTTATTCGAATTCCTCCGCCTTACACCCCGATAAACCGGGTGGCGCGTCTCCTTGAACTTCTTCCTCCCGGCGCGTTTCTTGGACTTACTCGACGCCAAAATAACCTCTTCATCAGAATGTCCGCTTAAGGATGGAATCTCCGGCACGTTGAAAACCCGACTCTCCGACTCGAATGCATTAGGATCAGAATACGAACTTGATGAATCCATTGGAAATTATGATCAAGACTCAGACAAAATAATTAATGTTGGATCTTTTGTTGCTTATTTGGGTGTTCTTAAGTTTGGAATCT
This sequence comes from Fraxinus anomala, assembly GCA_903798345.1. Lineage (NCBI taxonomy): Eukaryota > Viridiplantae > Streptophyta > Magnoliopsida > Lamiales > Oleaceae > Fraxinus > Fraxinus anomala. The sequence continues at coordinate 15,367 of CAIGRN010102954.1, read as the reverse complement.
GTGGTTTTTATAAATTTGCGTACGAGGAAAATACAGCCACACGGGAACACGGCATGGACAAGAATTGAAGAGCCCACTTTTGGAGCACAAAACGTGGGTCCATACTATTTCCAAATTTCAAACGTGGTTTAATATCTGATGTGGCAATAATATGGATAAATGATCTTATTTGAAACAGATTTGACCATTGACAAAATTGTCTGTCGCCCACTTTGAGGAAACAAATTGTCGATTGGCACACGAACACGTATGCCACGCACTACTGTCACAATGTATTTTTTGTTTACAAATTCAGCCCAGTTTGATTTACATTAAAATAAAATTCTTTATTTCTTATACTCATTTTCAATTACAAATTTAAATAATAAAAATTTTACATCTAAATTCAAAATTTTTCTTTACATTTATACCAAACATTCTTCAAAATATCAATTTCTCCACATTTCTTTTTACCGTGGTCATCAAATATGAGCTCATTCATAATTTATTATTATTGATTTGATCTCTGCTTTCAAGGTATAGGATAAAAACTTCACACTGATAATGTGAAAAGTGACTTTTTTTTCCTATTGACTGGGACAATAGATCATATCCGTTTATTATTAATTCATTGTTCGCTTGATCATTTGACAGTAGGACTCCTGATTTACACAAAAAAAAAATAAAAATAAAAAACATAACTGTAAGATAGTACTATTTTTTTCTAATTAAAAATGACACTTTTTATTAGTAACAAATAAACGAAAATTCAAATTTAGAAGGAAACTCGGTCTCACTAATGAACAAAAATGAATTTGAATTTGCGGAAACTTTTCATATTTTTTTTTTTTTTTTTTTTTTTTTTTTTTGTCGTGGAAAAATAGCAATCCCAATTTATGATTGAGAATCGATTTTTAAATTGTGTATTTTTAGAGTTGGGGTGTCTGATTATATAATAAATAAATTCAAAATCATTTACATTGTTTTTCCTTCTCGGTGAGATTTTAACCTTGTCGACCAATTATGTGTGGTGGGTATGTCTCGTAGGCTTTCCGTTGACCACGTAGGAAGTCTATTAGTGTTTTCAGACGAAAGGACTACCGGGATATACACAGCCACGTTGAATATTTAAAAAAGTCACATTTTAAAGTTTAGGACGTTCTATGCACATGGTGCATAGTTTAGGAACCAACCAGGTTTTTTCGTTGTTCACATTAGAAGTCCGTTACCTTTTTGGGACGAAAAGGATTAAGCGGTACATGTTGTTAAGTTGAAGGGCTAAAAATTTAATTTTTAAAATTTAAGTACTTTTTGAACACATGGAGTATAGTTTAGAAACCAAATAAATTTTTACCTCCATCGTCCATAGAAAAGAGGATAGTTCATGGGGAAAATTGTCACATTATGCAGAATGAAATAGGAGTGAAAATTTTTACAAGGTTTGACGAATTCGCATTCCTCAGTATAACCTTCTACTGAGAATCTTGATTAGAATACTTTGTTTACTCATTATCTCTCGCTACAAGAAATTAAAACACCCAAGTTAGGTAGGTGAAATAATATTGAAACGACCTTTAGACTTCCATAGCGAACAAGGAAGTTTCTATTGTTCCAATGAGTAATTGAATACCTACAAAAAGAGGTTCATGTTTTCTCCCTCATTGTACCTCCAGCTTGAGAATTAGTAATGGGGTTATGAACGAAATAACTTAAGGAAACAGAGAGAAAATATGTTGAGAAAAACCAGACTCCCCATACCTAACATGCTTTTGGAGTTATAAGTGTTTGATGTCGTATGACCTCCAGACGGTTATTGTCCATATGTCTAATGTAGGATGTCCATCCACGAGACAGTTTTCATCCATGACCTGAGTGGGCGGTTTCCACCCACTAAACGGTTAGTGGAATCAATGATAACCATCAAGCAGTTATCCATCAACTAAAAAAGATGTTCAGACAATCAAGAGTCGTAATGATCGATCTATCATAGCGAGAGTCATTTAGCATAGCGTAAGTCAACTAGCATAACGGAATTCAAGGTAGCATAGCGGTAGTCGGTCTATAATAGTGTCAATCGGGGTAGCATAGCGGTAGTCGGTCTATAATAGTAATGGAGCTTGTAAATCAATCTCATTCAAATAAGAAGATGGATAGGCATATTCAATCAAGACTTAAGTCAGTTAAGGTCTTACTTAAGAGAAATGTGATTTCTCTCAGTTTCGTGAGATCTAAAAAGAACTTTTCATACAACTTAACCAAAACTTTACCCAAAAAGGGGGTTAATGAATCATTGAGGGGGATGAACTTAAGCCCGTAAAGGAGTCACCTTCGGGAGTAACCGAATCTTTGTGATTGGAGATCCTATGAAGAATGTTCAATGTGATAGGAACAATCTGCACCGTGTGACTCGTAATAGCACTATATTATTTGTGTTCATCCCTATGGTGATAGTGCTATGATTGTGATGTTAGGAAGGGTTCAACTCTAAATGAGAATCGAGACGAGAATTCTGCGAGGTGTGTGTCACTTGTACCACTGGATGACTCCTTATGTAAGAGTTGTCATGAGGCCGTGGCTATGGGATTGGGCTATTCTATAAAGACTCTTATTAGAATCAAGAAGAGAGCATTGCCATTAAAAGCACTACCCACTATTAACTGAGCCCAAATCGATATTCTGTGTGAAACAATTGAAATTTGGCCAAATGGACCTAATTCAAGGCTTAGTTCATTATGGCTTCCTCAAATGGAAATTTTATCACTAAGTGAGGTTCAAGTCCAAATGACACATACACCTATTATATAGTATAATATTGCCATTATATGCTTATATATTATTATTTTGAAAATATAAAACTTATGGAGGATTGTTGAAAATAAGTTCAAAACTTTCAAATTGAAAATTAAAATTTCAGTTTCTTGTATTTTAATTTTTCAGTTTTGATTTAAACTTTTAGATTCAATACAAAATTTAATTTCATTATTATATTTGTAACTTATATTTAGGTCCCGTTTGTCTCCCATTATTTTAAAAATTTTGTTTGTTACTGTAAGATTCTCTACCACACATTCACCCAATAAAATATTCTACACACAAACCAGTAAAATTACTTTAAATTTCAACTATACATTCTTCAAAAAAATACTATTCATTACTCAATTTCTTCTACAATAATGGAAGATAAACACACACTTATGTGAGCGTTTAACGTTTCTACTATAAAGGGAATGAATTTCTCATTGTTTTACATACAACAAAACAAATATTGGAAAACACTATATAGTCATTTCATATTATCTTTTTGGCAATTGATAAAAGCTTGTTCTAATTCTTCCTGTGGTCGTACCCATAGAAGGAGAATCGGCTACGAGCTATAAAAGTTTTATTTTAGAGTCATGCAGTGTCAAAAGTACCCGCACGAAGGGGATGCCATATTTTATCTTAGGATAACGTTTATCGCGATCCTCTTAGGCCAATTTTTCTAACTCTATTGTCATATTCATATTATTTGATTCATATTTATAGTTGATAATTTATTACACAAATCATGTAATTTTTAGAACAGGATTATCATAGAGGTAGTCATCTAGTTAATTACCTTCGCTAGGTTTGCCATCACAATCAATAATTTATATCACACAGTATTAAGTACAATTTTTTTTCTCTGTCTTTGTGTTTTCTTTATTTTCTCTTTCTTCCACTCTCTCAATACTTTCGCCCTCCAATTTGAAGGCTGCCGTGTGTTCTCCTCTCTACCTTGTTCTCTTCATACAACAATTCTATATGAAAGGTTCCAATTATCTAGGCTAATTTTTTTCTCCACTGGCGGCTCGCATTAAAAGATGGGCCTCACTCTGTTACGTACAATCTAATCTTTACATCAGGAAATACCTCGAGAAATTTTTTTATTTCCTTTTCACAAGAATTTTGAGTAATATAAGCATTCATATCAGGTTAGATAAAGTAAACAAGAGTTTCTAGTTCATTTAGTTATTGTTGTCTTTTTCGTCAACTTCATCTAAATTGCTTAAAGAAGATTTTAATAAAAGGACAGTACCGAATGATAATCTCATTTTTAGTTTTTGATAAAAGTTGATGAAATGTGTGGTTAAAAAGTTATGGATCGCATAAAATGTGTGTTTAAAATAAATTTTTAACTTTAATTTGAAATTTTAATTGAATTTTAATCCAAACCAAACATGTTCATTAAATTATGATCAAATAGAATAGCTCCAAAGCTCCATCTCAGCGTCACTTTCCAAGTCATCCCAGCTGAAACTGTGGTCTAAACTAGGTGGTGGTGACATCAAAACCCCTCCCATGTTAGTCACTGAATCATCATTCATGTAAGAAACATCACAGTCTGATAATGTTTTCGTTGTGTCCAATGTTGTCGAATTGCCACCAGAAACCCCCATAGAATCCATCACATTTTCTTGCAATATTGCCTCACCACCCTCCTCCGGTGGCCTAAACAATTCTGCTGCCTCTAACGCCGCCTTCTGAATATCCTTAACATCCTTGGACACTGGCACGGGCAAACGCTGAACAGAGTCGGCGAAATTCAGGCATGCCAACTGACCTCTGAATGCCAATGCAGCCACATCGTGAGCACGTGCGGCCATTTCTGCTGTAGGATAAGTTCCTAGCCATATCCGTTTTTGAGAGCTCGGTTCACGTAACTCGCATACCCATTTGTTCGAATTCCTCCGCCTAATGCCTCGAAAAACCGGGTGGCGCGTTTCCTTGAACTTCTTCCTCCCGGCACGTTTCTTGGGCCTATTCGATGCTAGGATTACCTCTTCATCAGAATGTCCCTTTAAGGATGGAATCTCCGGCATGTCGGAAATGCCAAATGGATTTGGATCAGAAGATGAACCTAATGAATCCATGAAAATTATAAAATCAATGTTGATTTTATTTTTCTGCTTACTGAAATGTTTTTATGGAATGGGCAGATGATAGAGGCTTTTATAAGAGGAGACTAGGGAACACGTGCATTACTGCCTATAATTTGGAGACGGGGAATATAAAATGCCACTAAATGCCAGGTTCGCAAGACACGTATTGTGGGCCCATTTTTGGAGGTCATTGGGGGCCACACTATTTCGAAACGTGTTATAGTATGTGACGTGGCAATAACCTATTTTAAGGTAGGAAAAAGACATTTGTACAGGGGGTAAATTTACACCGTTCCAATGATGCACACAGCACGATTTAGGTATTATAGAACAAAAGTTGATTTGTCAGTTCACTCAGTCACACGAGTGTGTATCGCCTGTTTGAGGAAACAGAATTGTGGCACACGAACACGGATGTCACACACAAACTTAGCACAGTTTGATTGCACTAAACAAATTAATTAATAATTAATTTTAATTATATATTTCATGAGATTCATAATTTATCAACCATACATATCATCAACTTTCATCGATATCTACTAAAAAATAATTTTTTTTTTCTAAACAAACATAGACTTATTGTACAATCACGAATACTTACTTTCCTTTTCTTTCTCACAAATTGTTCACGTAGTTTGCTGTGTATCTAACTATTATGCTACTAATACTATTATAAAAGCGTAAAATGTGATGGTAAAATCAAACCTCAAACTTACGAGTCTAAGCTTTTGTTTTATTTTCATTAAAATTATAATTCATTTTTCTCCATCTTCTTATCAATTACATATTCTGCAATTAAAATAATATTACATGTAAATCAAAAAAAAATTCTTCTTTCTTAACCATACATTCTTAAAAAAATATTATTCCAAAAATTAAAATAGAAAAAAATGGGTGCCAAACGGGGGCTAAGTGTAATGAAATGTTTTGTTATTTTTTAAAAAAAATTATTTAAACTATCTAAAATCATTAATATTTATTGTCGTGCACGTTTGGCGCCTAGGTCTGTATTCGGCAGTCAAAAATAAAGGTACTGCATTTTCAATGCACCTCTCATATGTGAGTCTTTTTTCGTCATATTTCACATCTAGATTCACTTTTTAGAACACTTTTATTCCATGAATATTTTCTTTTCCATCAAGAAAAATTGCTTTTACAATTTTTGAAGTACATTATTATTATATTAAGTTATCGATAAGGTGATATTAATAATTACATTTTACTTTTCTCTTTTTCTTATCTTCTTGGGACTTTTTTTCTTACTATTAATTTTGATTAGAGAATTGTATATAGCTTAAAGAATATTAATTTTGTATTTATTCTTTTTTTTTTTTTTTGCATAATTTTATTACATGATTTACATCAAAATAACATTAACTTCATGACATACGAAGAGTGTGGAACCTGTCGAGCTGATACGATCCAATTTACATTTCTATCATTCTATGGGTGGGTTTTGTTAAATAGAAAATTACTAACTAACTTATTATAGTAAAATATCTATAATATATGAATATTAGGACCTAAAAAAATTATTATTTTAGAAGGATTATTACTTATGTATAATCATTAATTTATTAATTTATAAATAGATTATGTGAGACCATATACAGTCAACTACAAAAAGTGATGGATGCCAAACATATCTTGAATTTTCCTAGTGAAAATAATACTATGTTAATGATGAAAAGATTATTCAAAATGTACCTAATACGCCCATCGATAATGATTACAATTTAGATAATAGCTGATTTTATCAATAGATTCACCAAAAGAAGCATTTCAATCACCATAATATTAAATAATTACTTTCTAGTATTCCATAATTACTTTCTAATCAACCAAATGTGTATATGAATTGCAGAATAATTTAAGTATTTTCTTGAGTTTGAAGAAAATGTATGCAACTTTATTAATTTAAGTATTTTCTTGAAGTGTTATAAAATTTTATGTATTTAACAGAAAAAAAAATGAAGTAATTTGTTATAAAGTTCATTAATATGTATCGTAAAATCTTATTATTTAACTAATTATTATTTTAATTTTCATTGGACCGCAGAAGGTTTTAAAATAAATATATTATCTTATACATTTAATGAGATTATTAATTTACTACTGGGGCCAAATAAGGATTGAAAATATTTATTATTTCAGAGGAGTTATTCATTTTTTGAATTTTTAATGTATATATAAGAGTTTGTCAGTCTAACAATTTTTCACATCTTCTTGTTTTTTTTTTCAAAATTAAATACACAAAATTAGGGATATTTTCTCTTTTATAAATAGAGAAGTAATATTCACAAGACAAGACGATGATGATGATGGTGTGAAATCAACCGTGTGTAATTCCTAGGTTAATTACAGTAATTAAATGCAAAAACAAAATGTTATGTGCCGTTAATTTGATGACAACAGATTTTAGGATATAAAAAAATAAAATCCTTGCCTTACTGGCAATTGATGGACAATTTCTGAATTCAGTGTGCATTAAACATTAGGAGTAGAGTAGTGGGATTTTGCCCATGAACTTCAGTTGTCCCCTGTCATCCACTTGAAACAGACCGCAAAGGATCTGCCGTTAAAATGACTATTATGCCTTTATATAATTGAAAAAAAGAAAGAATTTCTGTCCACATCTCCAACTCCATTACTACGACGACTTCACCCTCTTTAGCAATAGCAAAGAGAAACAAGACGGGGATTGGACGATGATGAAGCATACTGTTGCGGTAGTTCGCGCTAAAATCTTAGATTGGTGATTTCTGAACATAATTTCACGTCATATTTCTCTACCAAACAACCAATCAAAACGGTTCGACCCACAACCAATTAATCGCTTATGATTGTTTCTCAATCTCACCCACCAAAAAATTAAGATATTGGTGTTGATTTGCAAGGCACAAAGGCAAAAAGAAAACAATGAATAAAGCACAAGAAGGAGACCAAAATCAAGAAGGCAACCACCGATTTTTGAATACAAAGCAGCCGATTATTTTCTCTCCAATGGCAATAACGTTTTCTCTTCTTTTACACACAAATCACATACAAAAACGGTTAGGGCTAGACGACCATATATATATATATATAGATATAGGTTAAGCTTTAATTTGACCAAGAAAGGAATTAAGTGGGCCAAGTTTAAAGAGCCATCTAATAAGCATTAATTTGGGCAGCAATCATATCTCAACTATTAAGTATGCACAAATCAAATATCAGAGATTGATTTTCAAAATGCAAAAGTCAGGTTTTTATTTTGTTTTAATTTTAAATAATAATATTATCAAATGAAGTTAATCTACCTACACCTACCCCAACCGCTCCCCATCCCATCACGACGTCCCTCCGATCTCCACCCCGTCGGCAACTTCTTCAGCTGCAAACGAGCGGCGACTAATTTCGTTGGTGACTAGGACTAAGTAGTGCTAGTATAATTTAAAACGTTTTTTTTTTTAAATTGAAAACAGCTCCTCATGTAATTTATAGAATACTTATCGAAGCAAATAACTTGAATTCTCACCGTCGAAATTTGGTTAATTGAATTTGTTACCAGTTAAGATAATTGAGGTCAGAAAAATCAATGGCATGTGATTAGATCTCATGAATTTGTAACATGTGACCCGTGCACTTTGACATGTAGCCTGTGACCAAATCTTTGTGATCTGTAGCATGTGACCAAACTCAATAGGATGTGACCTAATCTTTTTGAATTCGTGACCTGTGACATATACACTTGATGTGTGACCTATGACCTGATTCAACAACCCGTGAAAAGATCACTTGGGTCCGTGACCAGATCTATTGGATCTGTGACTTGTGACCTATACTTTGACATGTGCCCTGTTACATGTGACATTGACTTGATCCAATAACAGGTGAACAAATCTCTTCGATCCCGTGACCTGATCCAATGACTCGTGACCAAATCTCTTTTATGTGTGACTCACCTATGCACTTTGACATATTACCCGTGCACTTTGATAGGTCATATATTCAAGATATTTTGTAACAAAAACTCAATCAACTGTGACCTACACACCTCTACCATCATTACCTGTGGACATTGATCCACCACCAACACTCCACCACAACCGCCACTATAACACTCCACCACAACCACCACTATCGCACTACCACCATCACCACTAACAACCCAACAAAATTAAAAGATTTAACTCCAATAGACATCTTCAAATGAAAGTTAAAACCCCTAGTGTTGTGAGATCCATCATTGTAAATTGATAAAGAAAAAATGAATTTTAGTCATCAACAAAAGTTTCAAATGACAATACATAAGTTTTCATTTTCAATATCATTCAATTCTCTTATACATAAGAACATAATTAGAATACTACAAGAAGAGAATTGAGAAATGCCATGACCTCGAAAACTAATGAAACATGAACAGATTGTTAGTTAAGTTAAAATTCCTTGACTCCTTTCAAAATCAACTTGATCTCCAAAATTTAATTAAATATTTTGGATTTTTTAAAATTAATAAAATTTGAAATAAATTCAGTCCAAAAGTTACTAAAATAAGCAGCTCGAGCTGTTTCACCCTCCACCAATCTGAACGTATCATGGCACCCTTATTGATTTATTACATTCCCCTATACTGCCTCTACACTAATTTCAACCTGAAGCAGGTGTATAATGCCCCCAAAATCAACTTGATCTCCAAAAAAGAAAAAAACACCAGACCCAGACCACGTAACCGACCACCTCGATCTGAACGCTACTGTGCGCGGCCTTGTGCCGGAGCTCCGATGACGAAGTTGCAAGAATAGGAGAGTGAGAGATAAGAGAGAGAATACGAGTGAGAGATAGAGAGGAGAAATGCTACAATTTTGGGTTTTGTTAATACCTAATTTATGCTCAAATAAACTTAATGTCTGATTTTAGAATTGTCATCTGCTTAAATACCTATTGTGGTATAATTTCCACTTAATATCTTAGCTACTTCCAACAATCTGGGTTATTTTCAGATCGAGCCTTTAGACTTATTTGTCGATATTCAATTCATCATCGAAAAAATATAATTTGAAGTTTTACATCCCGAATTTGTTAGGTATCAAAACCCAACACATATGGCCACCACCCTAAAGGCTAATATGCGCTATCCTAATCATTTCTCCAAAAGTCTCCGAGCTTTGCACGGTGAAATTAAAAACTCAATTTTTTTTTTCAAATTTGTACGAAAAACTGGATTTCATTTGATTTTTAAAAATTTAGTTCAAGATTAGTATTGAAATTGTTTGTTGCATTGAGAAATGGAGGGATTAAAATTGAAAGATAATTGGATGTGAGAAGAACTTTTAGAGTTGGCAGGGGAAATAGTTGATTTTTGGGAATAGTTTAAAGAATTTGAATTTACGTATTCACAATTTATTGTATGTGTATAATTTTACTAGGCATGCAGGTGGTGGGAATGGGGGACTGTGGTGGTGGTGGTGGTGGCGGCGGCGGGGATCGGATTTGGAAGGGCAATGGGAGATAAAATTTTTCCTTTTCCTTTTTTTTTTGTTTATCATTTTGTTTTCGTTCTTTTAGTATTTAATCCATAGGAGGGCCAAATAGTCATTTTAAAGAAAATTTTATGTTCTAACTGTCAATATAACGGATTTCATCATGTGGGGAGCCAATCTCACAAGATAAAATAGGTTGGGAAGTCAAAAAATTAGTTTTGAAGGTTGGAGAGCCGATTCCATACTCCATGAAAATTTTTATCTTGAATAATAAATCTTGAATCTTGAATTTTGATCCATTAATTTGTATCTTGAATAATGAATAATTAATCTTGATCTTTAAATCTTGATTTCTTGTTTTTCAATTTAATTGCTCCAATCCTTCTTCTTGATTCTTGATTGTGGATTTTGGATCTTTCTCTTCAATATGATTTCTCTATTAATTATTGTGTTGATGTGATGATAAAAAAAATGAAAAAAATTACATATCAATTGGAACCATAACCATATATATAGTTTCCATATGTATTCAACCCATCGTCAAATACAAACTTTAATGGATCCGATCTCTATACATATAATCCGGCTCATATACTTTATTTAGATGCCTAGAGCCCAATTACTTAATTCTTTATTAGATCACTTTAATTTTGAGTTTAGCTTTAATATAGTCTTTATACACAATTAATTACATATATCGACCCATATAACATTAAATAATTTCTCAACAATCTCTTACCTTATAAATGTGTATAATCTTATGAGTTCAAAGCTTTTTTTATCATAACTAAAAGCATCTTCGAACAATTTGATCCATTAATTATATCAATATATGATCAAAGCGGTCGTCGTTACAAATATCATAACTAAACCCTCACTGGTCCATACATCAACATAATCAAATGACATAGATCAAGTGTTGATGTATAGTATGGAAATTACATGCAATATAATCCAAACATGCCTATTTCCAACTTCTCCTACTTTATTCTTTAATACCTTATGAGATCAAACTAAAAAAAAATTAATCAAAGTGAAAAACTGAATTAAATATTTTATTAATGAAATGAACTGAAATAAACATGAATGTGCACAACAAAAAATCATGTGTTAGAAAGACAACATCCAAAATTACAAACTCTCACTAAACTAACATATCATCAAATTTACAATACCCATGTGAGCGGTGTGCTCATGAAAGACTTGGGTGGTAGACCTTTAATGAATGGATTTACTATTACGGAGTTTGTCCCAATATGTTCCATATTAACCTGATAACTCTGAACTCTTTCTTTAACAACTAGAAATTTGATGTATATAAATTTAGACTTTGTTGAACTCCTATTGTTATTTGAATACAAGACAGCTGACTTATTATTACAAAATAGCTTAAGTGGTCTTTCAATTCTAGGAATAATCCGTAGCCTAGTGACAAAATTTAGCAATCATATTCTTTGATTGGATGCCTCATAACACCCTAAAAACTCTACTGCCATGGTTGAAGAAGCTATGAGTGTCTGTTTAGTACTCTTTCAGGATATAGCTTATCCAGCCAGCAAGAAGACATAGCCCGGTGTGGATCTCCTACTGTCTTGACATCCAACAAAATAAGAATTAGCATAACTAATGACTCCAATTGGTCTGATTTCCTGCATGTCAGTATTTTATCTTTTATTCTCTGTAAATATCGCATAACTCGTTGGCTGCCTTCCAATGATCCATCACAGGGTTATTTAAATATCTACCTAACATTCCAACAATGAATGCTATATCCGGACGTGTGCATATCTGAGCATACATTAAACTCCCAATTGTTGACGCATGGGGAATTTTCTATATCTCATTTACTTCAAGTTCATTCTTAGGACATTGATTGAGATTAAACTTGTCTTCCTTAGCAACAGGGGTATCACATGGTTTACAAACCTGCACCCTAAATCTCTTAAGTACCGTAATATAGCTCTTTGTGATAATTCAAGAATACCTCGAGAACGGTCCCAATGTATCTAAATCCCTAATACAAAAGCTGCATCAACAAGATCTTCTATCTCAAAATTCTTTGATAGAAATCTCTTGATTTCGTGCAATAAGACTATATCATCGTAGACAAGTAATATATCATCGACGTACAATACCTGGAAAATATACTTACTCCCACATTAATCTAAAATCTAGACGAAATGATTAGTTGATGAAATTTGTGATACCATTGATAGGAAGCCTGCTTAAGCTCATAGATGAATTTTTTTTAATTTGCAAATAATTTTCTTTGAGTTTCCTGACACAAAAATTTCCGGTTGCACCATATTTATCGTCTCATCAATGTCACAATTTAGAAACACCATCTTTATATTCATCTGATGTTGCTCAAGGTCAAAATGTGTCATAAGTGCCATTATAATCCAGAAAGAGTCTTTCGTTGAAATTGGAGAGAACGTCTCTTTATAATTGATGTCTTCTCTTTCAGTAAAGTCGTTTGTAACAAGACGAGCCTTATATCTTTTCACATTACCCTTCGAATCCTTCTTGGTTTTATATATCCATTTGCAACCAATTAGTTTCGTACCTTCAGGCAATGAGACAAGTTTCCAAACGTCATTGTCTTTCATGGACTTTATTTTCTCATCCATGGCATCAATCCAATGTCATCCTCATGTTCTTGGAGAAATATTATAAAGTCATCTAGAATTGCATTTTTCCTTTCTCTAGTGGATCTCCTTAATGACATTTGTTCTTGAGATTGTTGAGTTTATTCTTCTAGAACAATCTCTTAATTGTTTATAGGGGGTTCTGTAATATTGTCTCCATCCGAAATTACTTATTGAATAAGAACTGGAGTAAGAATTTGTCTCTGAACCTAATCATTGTCAATTGGAATAAGAGAGATGTTTATACGCTCATCCTCAAAGACAAAATCCCTAACTTTATCTCCTAGACAAACTCCACATCCTCAAAGATTCAGGCATTTCCCATTTCGAAAATTGAGTTGGTAGTGGGATCATAAAATTTTGTAACACCTTGATCTTTCAGAGTATCCAATAAAATAGCAACTAACAGTTCTTGAATTCAGTTTCTTTTTTGATGGCCTATAAAGTCTTGCCTCAACTGGACAACCTCAAATGTGTAAGTGTTATAAACAAGGCTTTTTTGTCTGTCCAAAGTTCATAAGGGATTTTGACAGTTGCTTTGCTTGGAACTCTATTAAGAATATAACCTGCAGTTTTTAATGCTACTCCCTAAAGAGATTCTGGTAAGGTGTAATGACTAATCATATTCCTTACTATATCCTTAAGTGTTATGTTTCGTCTTTCAACAACACCATTCATGCTAGGAGAACTTGGCATGGTATACTGTAGGATGATTCCACATTTCTCTAAGAATTTAGCAAAAGGTCATGAACGTTGTTCTCCTGATCCGTCATATCTGCCATAGTATTTACCACCACGGTCAGATCTGACGTGTTTTATTCTTTTGCCGAGTCAATTTTCAACTTCAGCCTTATAAGCTTTGAATACATCCAGTGATTGAGATTTCTCATGAATGAGATACATGTAATAATAACGAGAATAATTGTCTATGAACGTAACAAATGACTATTGACCATTCCAAGAAGTCGAAGGGAATAGCCCCCATAGATATCCGTATAAATTAGTTCCAAGACGTCCAAAGTTCTATTGACATCTAATTTCCTTATATTTGTTTGTTTTCCCTTAATACAATTTACACAAACATTTAAGTTTGAAAAATTAAGGGAATCAAGAATTCCTTCTGACACAAGTTTTTCAATTCTCTTTTGAGAAATGTGACATAAATGCTTGTGCCATAGTGAAACGAAATTCCCATTGGTTAATTTATATTTAAAATCTTGTGAATTTACATGCAATGTTTCATTATAAGAGGCAACCAAATTTAGCAAGTATAGATTATCATATCCAGATAAAGAACCGGTACCCACAAGATTTGAATAAAGAAAAATGCTAAATTTATTATTTTCAAATGAACAAGAATAATCAAATTTGTCCAAAACAGAAATAGAAANATGCTAAATTTATTATTTTCAAATGAACAAGAATAATCAAATTTGTCCAAAACAGAAATAGAAATCAAATTCTATCTAAAAGACGGTGCCACAAAAGTCTCTTTCAAATTCAAGTAAAACCCAATCTTTAATAATAATCTAAAATTCCAGACAGTCTCTACTTCAACTGATTTGTCGTCGCCCGCATAAATGAATCTTTCAACATTATTTGGCTTTTGGCTGTTCAGACAACCCTGCATAGACATACTTATATGAGTAGTGACACCATAATCAATCCACCAAGTATTTCTAGGTTGAAACTAAATTAACCTCAAAACAAACCAAAGTGAGAAACATACATTTTTTTACACTCTAGCATGATATTTGGTACAATCCCTTTTCAAGTGTCCCGAGATTCCACAAAAGTAACAACCAGATAATCCATCATTTCAAGCTTTTGCTGCTTTTTTTGAGTTGGACCGAGTGCGGCTTCCTTATTCTTTCTTTTCTTGAACTTGCCCTTAGAGATACTTGCCCTTTGAAGAAATATGAAACATCTCCATAATGTACTCCCGAATATTTCATTTACCTTTATAGCTTAGTGAAACTAGGTTCGCCAAATGTGTACTAATTTCGGCCTTATTGCTTTTTTGCAAAGCGTTTTTCAATTTCATCAAGAAATTCTTTGGCAGTAGTTACTTTATCGGACACGGCGCCCCTAAATAATTCTGGAATACCACGCTCTATGATCATAACACTCATGCGGTTTGAACGATCCCACTTATCAAAGTCCATTTTTCATCAGCGAAACTTTTATCCGTAAATGCAGTGGGTTGTTCAGTCCTTAACGTAAGATCTAAGTCCATGCAGCCAAGAACGATCTGTACATTCTCTTTCCAGTCCTTAAAGTGGGTTCCATTTAGCACGGGAATAGAGTTGATGTTCACATATATTGTAGAAGTAGAATAGTTAATTGAATAGATAACAAAGGCAAAAAAATATAT
>CAIGRN010102953.1:0-16336 GCA_903798345.1 Fraxinus anomala | reverse complement strand
TATTGAACTTCGCCTCTTGCAATCAAGGTTTTTAGTTTTATTTTTAATCTGGACCATCGGCGATTCATGCTCTCATTGGAAGTTTAATTAATTACACGTCTCCTTTGTTATTTGTCTTTGCTTGTTTGCTTATATATGCAATTTGGCCAACACTTTAACGGTAATATTACTCGACGGAAGCAAGATTTTTCTACTGATTTTTTACGTGGATACCACATTGATATTGATGTGCGGAGCGGGCCAAACGCACGGTTGATCGACCGTCTGAGATGGGGATGACGCCGGAGGTGCGGAGACTGCCGGATCTGAGCGGCCGCCGGTTGTTAGTAGGCTGTCGGAGGTTAATGCTTTGGGAGGAAGGAGATGGGTTGGAAGAGATGCTGGAGGTTAACGCGAAATTGGGATTTTAATTTTTATTATTATTATTTAAATACTGCCACGTCACTTTGTAACCTGGTTTTGTCAACCTAAAGGATGGGACAGAAAAGAAAAAAGAAATGCTACATAAACATAATCATGTACACAAGAGGTACATAATGATCAAGTGACGACCCCCTATTGAAGAGGTGTCGGGTACATGGCTATGTACATGATTATGTACAAATAGCATTTTCCAAAGAAAAAACTTGTGCGGATCTATTCATGGAGTTTGTTTGATACAATGTTGTAATTGGATTCACAAGACTCATTCATGCTAACAAAAATTATTACATACAAATTTACAACAGGAGGGATTTTTTGTCAATAAAATTGTACAAAATTACGTACAAATAGAATTATTGAATTTACAAATATAATAAGAGCCAAGGTTGAGAAGATTGATAAGTTGATGCTGACCACGACGGCTGGTCAGCTTCGGACGTTGATGGGCCTTTCTGTTTTCCGGCATACCTAGTTTGAGTGGACATTATTTTAGGTCATTTGTTCATTTGAGAATTGGTGATTTTGTCACTGCAAAATATTAATTGAGGGTTAATTGGTTGTTGGGAAGAAAGAAAGTGGGGGTGGACACCAAATATTAAAGAGAATTTATTTTTTATTTTTTTGCTTCTTTTATATTTGGAGAAGAAGATGAAGTGGGGTGTGGTGAAAAATAAAGTTTTAAAAATTTTGGATGGTAAGTGACACATATAAAAAATTTGAATTTCTTTTGTAAAAAATAAATAATTAGGATACTGAAATTGCAATTTTTTTTTTTTTTTTATTTTGGCATTTTTCACTGTTTTTAATGGCAAATCAAACAAATTTTGACGATAGAGGTTTTTTGCGTACAACGGATTTCTAATAGGGAATTTTCTATAATTTTTAATAGGTAAGGAATATATTGTACATGAAAACGTTTCACGAGGTTTCTTCTATTAATTATTTTTATCAAATTCTACTATATAACATTGACTTTTGATTTACATTTGAGTAGGTTGGATATACAGTTCATCCAAATTGTCGATAGTTACATAATTTACTTTCATTATAGGACAAAATGGACTAAAAAACAAAATGCCAAAATTTTGATTTGAAAGTTGCTTTCTCTGGTCCTTCAGCATTTCATTTAAAAATAAAAGGGACCCACGACTTTGTAAAGCCGTACCTGGTCTGATCTAGAATTTATATAACATATGATGCACATTGACAAAAAGATATGGTTGAAAGCTTTGTATATTTGTCTCAATTATGCAACCATACGAAAATACCTTTTAGACAAGCAAATATTCACTCAGAAATTACTCCTTTATTTATAAGGATTTACATAATAACTTAGTTTAAAAGAACTAAAATTGAAAGTAATTCGAAATAAATTAAATGATATAAATAGCACTAAAACTTTAAAAATTGTTTTCAATCCGACTGGTCGTTTTTTTCCCGAAAAGGTCTTATGGGCTCAAATCGGAATTCGAACGCCAAATATGCAATTTACTGTTTTTTCCTTTTTCGATCTAACTGTTCTTCAATTCATTCAAACATCTATTCTACATCATATGCAAATTAATTTGGCTTATGCACATCTGGACATATCCTATTGTGCAAACTCTTGCGATGTAGACTACCAGTACATCGATAAAACGTGACAGAAAGTAATAATGATCCAAATTTTCGTATCATCCAACTTTACATACCCATTTATAGAATTTATGGATGGATTTTGCCTGGCACATGGGCGTGTAGCTCACATGGGGCCATTTGACTTGAGTTGTCCTCGTACAAGGCCCACCGATACCTTACAATAGAGGGGATGGTGGGATTTTTTTGGCAATTTTTTATTACCATGGGTCCCTCGCGTGGGGCCACCCATGTATGTAAAACTACCGTGAAATATGGTTGAGTTAAATGAAGTTATAGATCTCTGCTTGAGATTGCATTAAACTGGCTATAATTGAATAAACTGTAGTCTTTGCTTGGAGACTAAATTGTGGAAATGTAGCCATCTTTAATTACAAGTAGTATGTTTTATATTTTAATAAATTTGGTATGAGCATATTGTCTTCTTTTAATTCTTATCAAATTGATATAAGATATAACATCAAAACTACAATCCAAGTACATGTCTTCCAACTAATTTAATATGTGTCACTGCCGTGGTCGACTTATCCCAAAAGAAAATGAATCTTCCAACTATTTATTTCAATCAAACATGGGTAACTGCATTTGCAATCTAGAGTAGATATGTTGTTGTTCTGCAAGGAACAAAATGTGTCCATTTTGAAAAATGGTTCTTCACCACCATCATCAACAAAATCAAAACTAATATCTTTCCAAATAGATTTAACATCACCTGTTGCGATATTTATTCAGTAAGAGGACGGATCATACGCAAGTAATATAACGATGAGTCAGGTGTAATCGCACGAAGATTGATTTGAGCGCTTATGGAGATCTCAGGGTAAAATTAATCAAGCAAAGAACAAGGATCATGAATCTACCATCGTGATCCTAATTCACTCCTCAATTACTGATCAACTGTTAATTCTTACTCAAGTTAAAAAACAATGATCCAATTTTATGCTTCCATCTAAGCCTCATTATCTATAATTAAATTACGAACACATAAATCATACATTAATTCACAAAGATGACCACATATGATTCCGTAGAGCATACTCATATCTCTATCAATTATCGGACCTTATGTTATTATTACTACGAGCTAATTTATATTGAAGCTCTCGGAAATAGTAAAAATCACAAACATGCTCTAATGGTGATCAATTATTAAAATGGAATTAAAAAATAATAATAGACAATCAACACAAATGACGAGAATTTAACAAAATAAGAGCAACTTCAAACTATTATAATGTAGATAATTGTGTCCTTCAAATTCCAATCATGTCCTTAGTGGTCCCTAATATGAGTAGAGATTCGTCCAAATACTCATTATTATTTAATTTAAAGACCTAGATAAGCATATAAAAATAAACTTATTAAACGTTCCAAACTCAAACTTTTGCTTGTTCCGAGGAAAAATATCTACCCAACTAATCTAACACAAGCAAAAGAAAATAAAATAAAAAATCAAGGCTTGCTTTAAAGTTAATTTCCGTATTTGTCTCAGGTTCAAACTGTACAAAATCACCTATATTCAAATTAAAATTTAATATTTGTATTTTATTTTGGAGGTTAAGATGGTAATATATTGTTGATCCATGTTCAATTTAGAACAACTTTTTTTTTTTAAAACAAAAAAACGTATATATAATTTTTTGTATTTACTTTTTTCTTTTCTTTTCTTTTCTTTTCTTTTTTACAATTTTTAATTGATCATGTTTAGTTTCAAACTACATTTAAAATATCGAAATCCAGACCGAATCATTTAAAACAGTTTTGTTTATGGGTAGATGGGACACCAAATGATTTCAAAAGCGGTTTTGATACAATTCTCTTAAAACGAGTTTTTTATTTTTTTTTTTAACAGCCCAACATACTCCAGTGTGTAAATTTTGATGTTTTGAGAAGTGCTTTTGAGAATATAGATTAGAGGAAATATGGCAAGAGAGGATAATTCGAGTGAGAGGGGAGGTTCTGATTCTACACTTCAGTTGCAATGGTTTTAAAGAAATAAAGATTAAAGACAAAAAGTCTCGATTTTGTTTCTTTTCTTTTCTAACATTTAATTATAAGTAAATAATTCACAGATAAAATTGATTTTAAGAAACAAGGCATGTGCAAGGAGCAGACGTATTTATGGTAAAATTGTATGGTGAGTGGTGGAAAGGATCAATGCAAATTAGTATAGGAAATGTCTAATCTAAAATTTAGATAACATGTGATACTCATCGATATAAAGACGTGGTTTGAAAAATTTTACATTTATCTCTATTATATGATATGAAAAGACCTCTAAAAACCGATTATATATGTTACCTCATTCGGTCATCGTTAATGATTAAGAACGGCAAGATGGAACTTACTTCACTTATGAAAATCTATGTTCACTTTGGATTGTCGAATTTATATTTGGATAAAAGAACTGGGAGACCATTTGTGCAATTAGTACAAATTAGTCTAGGAAATATCTAGTCCCTGATTGATATTTCTATCTTGGAGATTTTTATCAAATTTTGCTGGATATGATACTGACTTTTGAAATAAATTAAAAATGAGGCCAACATATTTTACGTGAGTAAGTTAGGGATCAGCCCATTGCCCACGAGCTCGGATTGTGGCACGGCTTGAATGACCAAGGCTTATGCTCGGCTTGACCCTCGAGCTCATGGCTCGTCCTCTTTTATCCGAGTTTGGGACCGATTACTCAAATTTTAGCACGTGAAGTTGAAAATTGTACGCAAATAACTTATTACGTGTATAATTTTTTTAAAAAAAATTTAAAAATAGTATTATAAAATAACAATTATAAAATAGTATTACCCGATGACACGCAATTTCGACATACTTATCTTACAGTCGGAAATGTGCATCTTACGAATCGTTCATGTACATTAATGCTTCTAAATTATTTTCTTTCAGTCGGCTCTACAGGACTCTTTCACCTGCACTAAAAGCTGACTATAAAGCTACAGTGTTAACCGAAAGTGTTAGTAGATCTTTTGCAATCGCCGATTCTACTGCCCATCGTCATGCGTACTTTCATCAGAATTCAATTACTTTTTCGAATTTTTTTTGACTGATGCATTACTAGGCATATATTGATTAAAGTAATCAAGTAATTCAGCCCGCAGTGAGTTTGGAATTGCATTCGATATCTAATTACATGCAGTAGACATGCTAAAAAAACCTACTGCATCATATCTCTACTTGTTAATGCCTTCAAAAAAATTTAGTATTTCAACTTGTCTTCTTCAAAATTGGTGAGAGGAGTAGGTGTAGAGGGTGTCCGACTAATATTTGCTCACATTCGTGCATATAATTTATACATTTCGCATAAAATTTGTTCTAAATTTCTATAAGTGATAAGTGTGTTAAAAGTTAAAACTTTTGAAATTTAATTAATTATATATTTAGTACATGATAAATTATATCGAGGTTCATGATGCATGCCAAACGAAATAATATAGGCAAGTCTTTTCAATATTTTCTAAACTTTAATTTCATAAAAAATATAATTTCACTAAAATCGAGGTGATTTTTAATAATAAGTTGATTTCCTCTTGATCATCGTATTTAGATTTGGAAAAAGGACTCGGGGGGACCATTTGGGCAATTAGTCCAAATTAGTCTAGGAAATATCTTATCCAAAATTTATGTATGTGTATGGAAAAATTTTACATTTGTCTCAATTATGCAATGATATGAAAATAACTTTTATATAAGTAAAAATTCACTCATAGATTAAAAATTCACTCACAAGTAAAAAAATTAACCTATAGGTAAAACATTTGCTTCTATGTTAAATAAATTGTTTAGTAAATAAAAATTTATGCATAAATACTTACATGTAAAAAATTATGATGAGTAACACAATTCACTTATAAATATAATATTTGGCTTAAACGTAAAAAATTCACTTGTTTATAAAATTACTTATAAGAAAAGAATGACGTATAACTCAAAAATTAATACATCATAATTCACCTTAATACAAATCTCTCCAATGCAAACCATCCTTATTCTGGAAAATTTTTTTCTGAAGAAGATAGAGTTTCCTATCTGGGAGTAGAAACAAAAATCAACTTACATTAAAGTTAATTTTTGCATTTGTCTCAGGTTTAAAACTGTACAAAATCACCTATACTTAAATTAAAATTTTAATATTCGTATTTTATTTTGGAGGTTAAGATGGTAATATATCGTTGATCCATGTTCAATTTAGAACAAATACGGCTAGAGAGGATAGTTCGAGTGAGAGAGGATGTTCTAATTATGCATTTCGGTTGCAGTGGTTTTAAAGAAATAAAGATTAAGCAAGCAAAAAAAAAAAAATCTTTAGTTTTTTTTATTTTGTTATTTTAGACAAAAAGTCTCGATTTTGTTTCTTTTCTTTTCTAACATTTAATAAAAAGTGAATAATTCACGGAAAATATTGCTTTTAAGAAAAAAGGCACGTGCAAGGAGCAGACGTATTTATGGTAAAATTGTATGGCAAGTGGTGGAAAGGATCAATGCAAATTAGTATAAGAAATGTCTAATCTAAAATTTAGATAACATGTGATACTCATCGATATAAAGATGCGGTTTGAAAAATTTTACATTTATCTCTATTATATATGAAAAGACCTTTCAAAACCGATTATATATGTTACCTCATTCGGTCATCGTTAATGATTAAGAACAACAAGATGGAACTTACTTCACTTATGTTATGAAAATCTATGTTCACTTTGGAATGTCATTTTTAGTTTTGGATAAAAGAATTGGGACACCATTTGTGCAATTAGTACAAATTAGTCTAGGGAAATATCAGACTGATATTTCTATCTTTGAGTTTTTTTTATCAAATTTTGCTGGATATTATAATGACTTTTGTAATAAATTAAAAAATGAGGCTGACAAATTTTCCGTGAGTAAGTTAGGGATGGCAATAGCCGGCTAGGCCCTATTGCCCACGGCTCGTGGCTCATTTTGAATGAGCCGAGCTTATGTTCGGCTTGACCCTCGAGCTCGTGGCTCGTCCTCTTTTATCCGGATTTGAGACCGATTACTTAAATTTTGAATAGGTAGAGTTGAAAATTGTACGCGAACAACTTGTTGCATGTATAATTTTTCTTTTGAAAAAAATTAAAAATAGTATTATAAAATAACAGTTTTTATTAATATAATTAAATTAAATATCACTAACCTGACACGCAATTTCAACATACTTATTTTGCAATCGGAAATGAACATCTTACGAATCCTTCATGTACATTAATGATTCTAAAAAATCTTCTTTCAGTCAGCTCTCGTCCTCGGACAGAACCCTCTCACCTGCTCTAAAAGCAGACTCCAAAATTATAGTACTAACCAGGCGTATTAGTAGGTCTTTTACAATCGTCGATACCACTCTCCATCGTTATTCGTACTATCGCCAGAAGTCAATTACTTTTTCGAACTCTTTTCTAATAAATGACTATGCATATGATGATTAAAGTAATTAAGTACTTCAACACGCAATGGGTTTGGAATTTCGTTCGATATCTAATTACGTGCGGTAGACATGCTAAAAAAAACATACTGCATCATATCTATGGTGTTAATACATTCAAATAAGTTTGGTATTTCAATTTCGTCTTCTTCAAGATTAGCGGGAAAAGTAGGTGTAAAGGATGCCCGACTAATATTTGCACACATACATTGTGCATATAATTCATACATTTTGCATAAAGTTTGTTCAAAATTTCTATAAGTGATTTGTGCGTTAAAAGTTAAAACTTTTGAAATTTGATGAATTACATATTTTGGTACCTGGTAATTATATCGAGGTCCATGATGCATGTCAACGGAAATAACATAGGCAAGTCTTCTTAATATTTTTTTAACTCTAATTCCATAAAAAATATAATTTCACTAAAATCGAAGTCATTTTTAATAATAAGTAAGTTGATTTCTATTTACATCATGCCCCACTAACAAATGTTTTTCGTATTCGTCACTCCAAATTCAGCACAAAATTTCTTGAAGGCTTGTTTTCTACTAAGTGAAATCGTGATATATATTGGTGCATACCTAATTCTTTGGATTTCATTTTTAATATGTTTCATCTTACATAATTAAATTAAAAATATGATACAGACAACGAACATAAAATAAATTACCATCGAAATCAAGTTGCGGGATCCTACACAATTTATTAATAACTAGCTTTATTAACATTTGCGTTGTCAAATGTAAATGAATGAATTTCACTCTCGCAAATGTATTATTTAATAATGTTCATAATAACGTTAAATATATTTTTAGCATTGTAAAGTAACTCAATTATTTTAAAAGTAATATTTTTTTATGTATACAATAAAGTGGGTATATATAGTGTCAAGTTGCAGCTATATAACCTCTTTTATTAATTTCTTCTCATAAATTTAAAATTAAAAATATAATATCACCATATTTTTGCAAATCAATTGTTTCTTGGTGTTAGGGAAATATTCTATTGTATCGAAATGATCAATATTTCTACTTACCCAACGTATCTCGGTTGAAAATATTATTTCACACAGGAGAGGAAATGTTGGTTTTCTATTCTTGCTAGAGGCAACACAACACCGGTAACGAACTTCAGCATTCTCGTTCGAGCTTTCTCCTCTAAATACATTCACGTGCTAAGTGTCATAGAAGCATAATCGATGATTGGATTACCAAATTGCAGTTGCGTTTGAGTGTCACGCATGCCGTGTAGCGGCGATTAAAGTGGGTGGTACCGATACCCTTTCTCATGCCAATCGTTTTTGACAATATTTATATACTACTTTAAACTCTGCGACTATGTCGACCGTACGACCCGTTGAAATCAATTTAAAGCGATCCCAACATTTTGCCACTTTTCCCCTTTCGCTTCCTTCTTGCATCGAGAATATCCAGTTCCGCAAGTTCCATTTTAGGAACATAAATGTTATCCAAATCAATTGAATTACTATTTCCATAAGTATCCAAATTTGGAATATTTTCGGGAATGGGTATGTCATTGAGTCCGGAAAATTGATAGTGAAATTGACTTTGTGGTATCGTATGTGATTTGCCACCGATACCGAAAAATCCCTCAACAAATGATTATGGATCCTTTTTTTTTTTTTTGTTGATAATTGATAATATATGAACTTGAACGAAGATGAAATGACGAATGAATATGTAGAAATTGGATAATTGTAGGAATGTAAATAGTAAAATGTGCATAAAATATCATGCAAAGAATATGTATTGTGTAGTAAGTAAATAAGAGTTGTGAGGAGAGTAAGATGCAAGGATATTGAAATTGGAGGTAAATTGTAGAATGCGGAAGCGAGTAAGAATTGTAATTGTTGTGTTAAAAAAGTGTTCATTGGGTAGGAAATTTATAAAGTGAAAAATAAAAAATAAAGAACCAAACGGCAAAAAATAATAGTTCAGTAACCGTTGTCGAAAGGTCACTGAACTATCTACAATGATCAAAGTAGTCTTTGATTTTAAAAAGTGAACGTTTTGATCACTGTATATGGCAAGCCATGAGCCGCTCTCCATGAGACGAGCCAAGTCGATTCACCGCCAACTCAGCTCGTGCTCGGACTCGTACAAGGATGAGCCCGTGTAGCCCATGAATCGAGCTTTTACGAGCTGAGTGGCCCAACCAATGAGTCACTCGACCCATTTGCCACCCCTAATAAGTTGAGTAGGACAATGGATAGATATATAGTTCGTCCAAATTGTTGACTTAAGCGTTCATGTAATTCACTTTATTAGAGGGGAAAGTGGACTTTAAAACAAAAATGCCACAAATTTTATTTGAAACTTGCTTTCTCTGGGTTGAAAGAAAAATTCAACATTTCATTAAAAAGGTCAAAAGGGACCCACACCACTTTAGAAAAGAATCGATTTAGAAAAAAAAAAAAATGGGGGGCCTAATATAAAATTTAGATAAGATGTCAGACTCATTGATATAAGGATATGGTCGAAAAAAATTTACGTTTGTCTCCATTATACAATGATATGAAAAGAACTTTTATATAAGTAAAAATTCACTCATAAATTAAAAATTAAATTACAATTAAAAAATTCACCTACATGTAAAAAATTAACTTATATGTTAAAAAAATTCTTTAGTAAGAAAATTTTGTGCACAAGTATACTTACATGTGAAAATCTACTGAGAGTTAAAAAAAATAATAATAATAATATCCCCTTGTAATAAAACATTCAGTTCAAAGTAAAAAATTCATTTATAAGTAAGTCAAAAATAATTAAATGTAAAAATATTATTAATGATTCAAAAATTATTTATAAATAAAAATATTTTCATAATTGATTTACTTGCGGACAGAGGAACCACTCTACTATAAGATTGAAAATTGATCAATAAGGTTTGGATTTTTGGCTAAATGGCCAATTGGGATTAGTGTTTTGAGATTATAGAGTGGGAAAATGTGGCGAGAGAGGATAGTTCAAGCGAGGGATATCATTCTAGTTCTGCATTTCAATTTCTATTGTTTTAGAGAGATGAAGATGAAAAGAAAATTCCTTTATCCTTTCAACATTTTGGTATTTTTAGATGAAGAAAAAGTCTTTATGTTGTTTCGTTCTTTTATTACATTTAATTAAAAGTGAATAATCCACAGACGAAATTGCTTTTAAGAGATAATGTGTGCGCTGGGCGCAAACATTTTTTTATGGTGAAAAATGGACTACAAAATGGAATACAGGTGACGTAAAGAATAAGTGTCATGATTAAACTAATAGTTCTGAATTCACATATTCTCAATACGTTCCATTTATGCAATTAGTGCAAATTTTTCAAGGAAATATTTAATCCAAAATTTAGATAAAATGTAACGCTCATTGATAGAAGATGTGGTTGTGACCTTTTAAAAGCATTTGCGGTACCTTATCCGCTAATCATTAATATGATAATTTTGGTTCACTCGTGATTATTGTGTTTAGATTTGCATAAAAGAGTTCGAGGGACTTTTAGTGCAAATAAGTAGGGAATATCAAATCTAGTTTAGATAACATGTGATACTCATCGATATAAAAATGTGGTTGACATTTTTTTGCATTTGTCTCAATTATGCAATGATATGAAAGACCTTTTAAAAGCTTTGTATCTGCTAATCGTTAAAGATGAGGTACCATGAATTGAAACTTCACTTAATTTTGGTTTACTCATGATTGTCGTGTTTAGATTTGGACAAAAGACTTGGAGGACCATTTGAGTAAACAGCGAAAATTAATATAGGAAATACCTAATCTAAATTTTTTATAACATATGCTTGGAAAAATTTTACATCTGTCTAAATTATGCAATGATATGAATAGACCTTTTATATAAGTAAAAATTTACACATAAACTGAAAAAAAAAAAAATAAATAACTTACAAGCAAAAATTTTACCTATTGTAAAACATTCACTTCTATGTTGAATAAAGCTTTACTAATAAGTAAAAATTTAGGCATAAGTTCACTTACAACTAAGAGTCTACATAGGTAAAACAATCAACTTATAAATTAAACATTTGGCAAAAGGAAAATATTCACTTGTAAATACAAATTTTTATCAGAAAAGAATGACGTATAAATTAATTATACATGAAAAATTTATTTATCATTAAAAAAAATTTATACATAAAAATATTGTCAATATTTTTTTTTTTTTTTTTACTTTTTAGTACTTGTATATTTTTCTAATATGGTATAATACCGAATACCGTACTAAAATAATACATTGCAATTCACCTTAATACAAATCTCTCTAATGCAAATCCTCCCTATTCTGTTATCCTAATCCTACACTTTGTACAAACATGCCCTAAATTTCCTTCAATAATGTTAGGGGGCTATAATTCCCTTACTGCCATTCCTTACAATTCACTTTATCAGCCCTCATCAAAGCGTTAGTGACACTACATCATCGTATCTAAAAAATGAGATATATGATGCTCTTGTTCGTCACAGCCTTTAGGTTAAAATAATAGAAGGGCAAGGATATGATGGTGGTAGTAATATGCGTGGTACTTGGAACGGATTTCAAATGTTATTTCTTAATGAATGTTCATATGCTTACTACATCCACTGTTTACCCAACAACTAAAACTGACATTGGTTTCTGTAGCCAAATATGTAATTTGTATTTGGAAATTCTTTTCTCAATTGGACTATTGTTAATATTATTATTTCGTCTTTTAAGCGCATTAATGTGTTGCAAACTGTTCAAAGAAGGGAAACTTCAGGATATGTTGGCTAATGGAGAACGACGATTTGGTAGTGGGGTCAATCAAATTGATAATTTGCAAAAATCATGATTTACTCGTTAGAGTTCATATTATGAATCGGTAAAAAATTTGATAGATATGTACACTGCAACTTGCAACATACTTTGGCATCTTACTCTTTATTCTCCAAAATGGAAGATCCCATGCCGAAGTTCATGGTTTTTATGAAACCATTACAAACTCTGAATTTGTATTTTTCTTGCATTTAATGCATAAAATTTTGGGACTCGGTGACATTCTTTGTCAAGTTCTTCAAAAAAGATCTCAAGATATCTCAACTACTATCAGATTTGTCTCAACCACAAAAGGTATCCTTAAAAAATTTAGAGAAGATGATTGGAAAGAATGTCTTAATGCAGTGAAAACTGTTTGCTAAAGAAATAATGTTGATCTATCCGACCTAAATTCCTTTTATAAGATTTGACATCCTCGTGAACAAGTTACACTTGAGCATCATTACCACTTCAATTCTTTAACGAATGCATACATTCTAGCTGATGGACTTAAATACTAGATTTAATGAACTATTGATATAACTCCCTCTCTCTCTCTCTCTCTCACTATTGCTTTGGATCCTACAAATTTTTTTCGGTCATTCAATGGGGATGATATTTACTAGCTTGCAGAAAAGTTCTTTCCTTGTGATTTTTTACGGCAAGAGCCTTATTCTTTGAGGTTTGTGCCTTCACTTTCTGAATTATACAAGCTTTTGGTTACAAGTAGAAGGTCAGAAAATTACGTTATTCTTATTAGATTGATTTGTCTTGTACTGACACTACATGTATCTACGATGACTACTAAATGAGCTTTTTCAACAATGAAACAATATGAAGATAGCAATTTGTAACAAAATGGAGGATGAGATTCTTGCTGATTGTATGGCACTAGAATTTGCCGAGGAAATAGATGTTGATTCTGTTATAGATGAGTTTTATGCAGTTAAAGCTCGACGGACACAACTTCAGTAGGTAATGTCGTAATGATTTTATTGTAACTTATAAAAATGTGTGCTTATTTTAAATTTCAGCTCCCCCAACATGATTTTCTGGATCCGTCCCTGAGTGTTTGAACTTATTTACCACATTTTCTATATAAGAAATAACCGGAACAACTTTAATTTCATAGCAAAGCATTCGTATTTCTGGATCCGCCCCTGAGTGTATTATGTATTAAACTGTACTTGTATACTTTTTACTCTTTTATTGATTTAAGCAGATATGAGTGGTCCTCTTGTGGTGGAAGCTCGAAGTTGTGACTAGGATCTTTGTCAAAAAAACCCGCTTCAGGGTAAGCCAGCATGCTGCCCAGGACCATCTGGCCTGTGTTGTTGCACTGCAATTTGCCCACGTATGTAAACATAATCTTGATGATATGTTGCCTTTCATATTGAATCTGGCAAGACAAAATGCTTCTTTATGTTTGCACTGAAATTTCCCCTCATGAATTGCATGCTATTTTACAACATAAATTATTGAGGAGGCGATGTCTGGTGCAACAGACGAAGAGCGTTTCATCAAGTAGAGAGTAATCACTTGATGCTTTGCTGCAACAACAAGAGAATGAATTACTTATCTATCTACGAAGCTAGTTGAGTGTATAAACTCGTAGATCTCTGTTTGGAGACTACACTAAACTAGCTTTAATTAAATAACTGTAGTCTTTGCTTGGAGACTACATAGTGGAAATATAGCCATCTTTAATTACAAGTATGATGTTGTGTATTTTAATAAACTTGGAATTGTGAAATGATTTTTGTTGTCTTCTTTTAGTTTTTATCAAATCGAGGTCTGCACTAACATCAATACAATCTAAGTACTACATCTTCCAACTAATTCAGTCCTTGTTTCGTTCCAATTCAAGGCGATACTGATCAAGGTTCACATGCTGAGCTTCCTTTTAACTTCCATATTTTCTAAATTGCATTAGAGGTGGTCTGTATAGATACGGACTCCAGTGTAGCAAAACTCTAAGGACGATGCTTACTATGTTTTAGATTAACTGGCCACGAATGTTAGCCCAAAGAATCTTGAACCTTCATGGGGTTTTTTAAAAAAAAAAAAAAAACACCTCACTTGATTCATCTAGATGATGAAGAATATATACAGCGCAATTTTACTTGAAAAGAAAGTGGATACAGACGTAGCAAGCAAAGGCTTTGATGGGAGCAATGGCATTGTTCCTATTGTATCTTGTTCTATGAGGGAAAGAATTGCAAAATGCTACTTACGTCATCTCCAATGGTTTACACCAAATTTAATATAATTTTACACCGCATTTGGAGCAATTTGGTGTGACCTCTCCAATGGTTACATCAAATTTTACACTAAACTCTTAGTAGACCATTGGATATGGTCTTACACCAAATTTTATTTTAAATTATTTAATTAAAAATTATATCATTATTAAAATCGTTAAATTAAAATTTATATCTAATGAACTAAAATATTGCATTCATTAATAAATTAAAAAAAAATTAATAGAATACCACAATTAAAAATGTACATTGAATTTAAAAATAATTATTACTTATTATTTGATCAGAGTTTAAAAATAAATGTTAAATATAAATAACCATCACATTAAAATAATTATAAATAAATTAAAATCTATTAATTCTAATATATAAAAAAGATATAGATAAAACAAATATTTGTTATAAAGGGGAAGAGAGGGGCAAAGTGAGGATAACCTAAAAACCTCAAATTTGGTGTCAACGGATAGTGTTGCACCAAATTTGATTTAACGTTGTTCATTATACCAAATTTTCCACCGTATTTGTCATGCCATTAGAGAGCATTTTACACCAAATTTGTCATCCCATGTAAGATAGTCTTATTCAGGTCCCATTTTGGAAGGGTTTCGACATGTTTATTAATCAAACAGTTTAAAAAGGCTTGAGAAAAATTCAAATCTAAACCAAACCATTTAAAACAATTTGAAAAAACTTCAAACGTAAAACTAATGGTTTTATTACGTTTTAAACCTTGATATTTTCATGTACTTTTTAAAAAATTTAATCAATCATGTTTAGTTTCAAAACTATAATTAAAATATCGAAATCGAAACCAAACCATTTAAAAACATTTTGTTTATGGGTAGATGTGACACCAAAACGACGATTTTAAAAACGATTTTGATACAGCCCAGCTTATTCAACTGACAAAAAAACTTACCCTTCCGCAAGATTGAAAACTGATGCGTAAGGTTTGGGGTATCGGGGAAATGACCAATTGGGATTATTGTTTTGGGAAGTATGGCGAGAGAGGAGAGGATAGTTAAAGCGAAAGAGAGGCCGGTTCTGCATTTCAGTTGAAACGCTTTTAGAGAGATGAAGACGATAATTTTTTTTTTTTTTTTTCCTATTATCATTTTTAAATTTTAGATGAAGAAAAGTCTTTATCCTGTTTCTTTTTTTCTCTTACATTTAATTAGAAGTGAATAATCCACCGACGACATTGCTTTCGAGAAATCAGGCATGTGAAAAGCAGGGACATTTTTCTTATGGTGAAATCGAACAAACAGCAAGTGATGGAGAGGATAAGTATCGTGATTAAAACAATAGTCCTGAATTCATACGTTGGGACCATTTATGCAAGTAGTGCAAATAAGTCTAGGAAATATCTAATTTAATTTGGATAGCATTGGATGCTCAACCATAAAAAATAAAAATAAAAAAAATGTAAGACCATTTTTACACGTGTCTCAATTATGAAAAGACCTTTTAAAAGCATTGTACGTTAGATGCTCGTCATTAATGATGAAGGACCATGAAAACTTCCCTTTATGTAAATTTTGGTTCACTTGTGATTGTCATGTTTATGGCCGGACAAAAGCTTGAAGGACCACTTGTCAACTTTTTGCAAATTACTGTCGGTAATATCTAATCTAAAATTACCATAAAACGTTACGTGTAATATCAAACACCGTAATAAAACAATACATGGTAATATAAACAATACATGGTAATATAAATCTCTCTATTGCAAATCCTTCATTAATCTATTCTCATT
>CAIGRN010102945.1:0-26631 GCA_903798345.1 Fraxinus anomala | reverse complement strand
TCTATTCTTAATGTATAATGATTGCATTTAATAAATTATATAAAATCACATACAAATTGATTGGTCAATTGACATATAAAAATTTATTTTAAATAAAATATGAAGAAAAATCAATAAATATTTCTTGAGAAAAGAAAAATGAAGAGTCAAAATAGAGAATTTGTTGAAATGTATAAAAAAAATACTTTCTATAATACATAAGATGTTTTTAATAAATAAATAGTCTCTTGAAGACACTCTTAAATGCGTTCATTCTCATAATCGTTTAAGTTTTTAAACGAGATAATGTACAAGTATCTATGTATTTATATTCGAGTGTGTTGTGCAGTCTCGTAGACGCATGCGAAGGAATAGATATTTGGATTGGAGAATTCAGGCGGGCATGCATGAAAAGACAGCACGCGGCTTTAGGTTAACAAAGCGTTAATTTTTGTGCCCATCAAATGGTTCAAATGATGGGGCATGGTTCGAAAGGTAATTGTTGAGAATACTTTTTTTAAATCACATCATAGGAATTCTTACATTGATTATTTAAATTTTAAAATTTTGTATTTCTTATAGTTATTTATCTTTTGAGCAAATTCTTGAGAAGAATTACCTTTGTATATCGATATAGCTCGTATTAATCAACCTTCTAGATTGACTTACAAAAAAAAAGTTGGAAAACGTCACTTTATTAAGATTCGATTTTTATTTTCAATAAAAATGTATATGTAAAATTTAAAATTCACGTGTTTCGCTAAAGCTTTGAATTATCATACCATATATTCAAGAGATATTTTGGTCTCTGAAAAATAATTTCGTGACGAAAATATGTAGGGCATCAATATTCCATTAAAAAAAAGAAAATTATTTTCATGGCATTGAGATAAATTAGACTTATTATTATAAGTTAAACATCATTAAAACCAAAAAGAAAGGAAAATGTACATTATTATGAAGTGGAGACATAATTAATTGTATGCTCATGAATGTTCTATAAAATTAGAATGATAAACATGGAAAATAATAATTATTGACTTTAATTCAACCTATCAAAAGAATATTTTTCAATATGCAAAAAGAATTAATTGAGGCCCTTCAATAAATAATAAATAAATAATTTTATTGGTAAGGTCCCACCTGAAATATCACTTGAAAATTGTTGATTCAGTTATGGAAATAAAAATCTCAGAAGGAAGACAATTTACTCAATTTCTGCTTAAATATATAGTTCGTGGAAGTAGAAATTTTTTACCAAACATTTTACATTGTATTTTGGAGTAAATTATTAAAATATAATATTCACTTAAAGATCAACTTTATTTATTTTAGGAATATGAATATGCTTGTGATATAATTAAGCAGAAGCTGTCAAAGCCAATTGAAACCCTTAACTTTATTAGGAGTCGTCCAAACTTTTTACATTGTTTATCGTTTGAGCTGAGTCCACGTCTAAAATTATTTTATGCAGAGAATGTGTAGTTGAAACTAAGTTTGAAAAAAAAAATAAGTTTTAAAAAATGAGGATCAACCATGGACTAAAATTTGAAATTAAATCGGCAATCTTACTAAGAGAACTACTCCAAACAATTGTACATTCTCTACATCTTTATTCATTGTGGGATTTACATATCCCTTGGTGCATAGTTTTGTAACATACACAAACATAATTACATTGATTAAACTTGTAATCTAAGCAAAGGTGTAAGCGGAAATATATACAGTCAAGATATTATTAAGATAAAATATTAAAACGGAATAAGTGCTTAAAATCAATGATCACTGGGGGGTACGTAAAAATTAAGTATTTCACCAAACAAACCTTTACAAGAACAAGAAAATATTTATCTTCTCCAGGATGAAAAAGATCAACTCCTGGAAGAGTGAATCAAAAAAAACATAAGTCATGTTCTTTTCTTCAAAATGGTACAAATTCTGTGGCTGAAAATTTTTACAGCTTGCTGCTTCCTCAAGAAGACAAATTTATGTATGAACATTCTTCAAAGCAGACAAAACATGTATGAATCATGATCATGTTCTTGAGACATTTTATCGTAATCTTCTCCTGTTTCCATCTCCCCCGTCGGTCCATAATTCCCAGATAAAAAGCAGCTCAGTTTACCGACCTGAAATAACCCCAAGTTCTCGAGAATATTACAATCTATGGAAATTATCCTAATATGACAATATGTTAGAAGCTGCAAGTGAACCCTATCCATGCAACTTAAACTTTTAGAAGGGTGGTTCAACATGAAAAGAACAGACAAAAAGGTTCAAGTTTCATCATC
This sequence comes from Fraxinus anomala, assembly GCA_903798345.1. Lineage (NCBI taxonomy): Eukaryota > Viridiplantae > Streptophyta > Magnoliopsida > Lamiales > Oleaceae > Fraxinus > Fraxinus anomala. The sequence continues at coordinate 24,361 of CAIGRN010102945.1, read as the reverse complement.
GCCTAACTACTTTTAGATGAGATAGTTGAACGTACCTTGGGTTCTTTTACAGTGAAGAACTGCTTCATAGATGGAGCTCTCAGAATCACAAGACCGGCGCCAATTATCTGCAGAATAAGCTACACTAGTTCTTGGAGATGTAGCCTGTGAAAAATCCCAGCCATTCAGTTCATGCATTTTCATATTACTACTACTCCCAACTCTAGAACGACTCCCTCTCATTCTTTGACAGATCAGCTTAAAAATCTCTAGAACGACTCCCTCTCATTCTCTGACAGATCAGCTTAAAAACATTCAAATATTTTCGAAGAAAATTCTTCGATAATCTCTTACACTTTCTCAAAGCACTACAGAAAAACGCCGCATCAGCACGACTAACCCTACTGCTAGAGGGCGTAGGCGTAGTTGATATGGAGGAGTATTGAGAATCATATTTTTCTATTTCCATATTCAAATCTTTGACAAAAATAGGCATAAGGAAGCCATTGGAAATGAGTTCATCAGCATGAACAAGGGATAGAGGTGGTTCTGATATGGGAAAATCAAAGCTATAATCTTGTGGAACTCTGAAAAATCTTTTTGAGGGTGGTAATCTTGGATCCATTTCAATGAAAGAAGCTTGATCATCTTGATCAGGACCGTCAATAGAGGATCGAAATGAATCGTTGAAAATCGATGACTGGAAATTAGCTAGCCAACTATATGAAAAGCTCTCAGTAGAGGGAGATTCAGTAGTTTCCATGGCAGATGTTTTATGGGTTTTGTAAAGAATGAGTGAAAAGAAAAACTGAGTTTTAAGGTATACAAAGTAGGATCCTTACCATTTGAGTTTGTTTCTCTGTGTGTGTGTGTGTGTGTAAACGTGTATGTAAAATGTATGTATATATCGAATATATTTTGTATTTTCTTACTATTATGACAATTATGTATGTGGTGTTTCTGACCTCAGACAAGTATAATTAATAATTGAAAATGAAAGAGAAGGGAGTAGGGACTTGAATGCTAGTCCCACAAGAATTCATTTTACCTCTTAAACCTTCGTTTGATATAGATTAAAATTTAAAATAATTAATTTTAATCATACATTTTATATAATTCATGACTTTTCAATCATATATTTTATCAAATTTTATTAAAAATATGATTTTATTCTACATTAAACAAGGGCTAAGATATATATCATCCCACCTTTAGTTCGAGTCTAAATAATGATTCATGGTATATTTAACCTGCATAGTTTACTAGTGCAAACTGTGGTGCTAAGACACTCGAGACTTAATCAAAATATTCGTGTTCGTCAAAGTTTCGGCGCTCATGTACTTTCGTCATGCCCTCATCATTCATCCATTTAGCTCATCCTCTTGATAGCAAGGAATTGTTCTTGGTCCATCTCAAACATCAAGGGTCAACTTGGAAAGACGGAATCTAATAATACATACTAATATTATATATATACAAGTGAAGAGTTTATCAAGACAGCAAGCTCATGCACATTGCATAAATTATCATGCTTCTGCATCAAAGATAGTGAATGATCAGAGGAAAGCCATATGCATTCATGAAAAGAAAACCTGAACTAATTGTGATAAATTAATTCTTGACAAACCTTTGACTTGCTTTGCTTGCTTTTCTTGTCACTTTATGCAATTTGCTTAATAAAAGTTCCATATTTGGGTTTGGTAACGTGCTTTTTGATGGATTATTACCCACATTATGATGCTTACGCACCAACTACTGCCGCCCATAACCAATTTTAAGATGAAATTAAATAATGTCCTATGTATTTACTATTTATTTTAAGTCTTATCTTTAACATTCCTGGTATTCATCTTTCTTTCAAATCTTAAACCTACACAATATTTTGCAGATGAGCATATATATGGCTAGGATACCATTTTATCTAAAATCTTCTTTATACATAGGACGTTTCTCTTCAACACCAATATTACACCACGATGCTTTAGTCCATGTTCCTGGAGAACACATGGCTTAGAAAATGTATAATAAATTAGTGCATAATTATATTTCGTTAACAAAAATATAAGGACGTGCAAATATGAATAGAGTAACGACTTATCGAAACCATGATACGTGAATAATAATGACAAAATCACGACTTATTCAAATTTAGAAAATATAAAAATTCGAAGGAGACGAAATAAATCGAGGTATGCGAATACAAATATCTTTAAGACGAATATCGCCCCCTACACTGATACTAACAGGATCAAATGGACGTTAGTCTCCCAAAATACAAAGTTTTTTTCAAAATTAATATAGCACACTATTAATTTTGTCGGGTGAACCAACGTTTGACTGTACTCTTCTAGAAAGAAAGATATTGAATAATAAATATCAAACACGAAACTCAAAATAATATGAAAATTATTTTGACAGAATTGAGAGAGAGAGAGAGAGAGAGAGAGATATCAATTATCAAGAATTGATTTGGAGTAGGAAAAATTGTAACTAAAGGTCTCTATTTATAAATTTGTATTTATCTCTTTGAATTGTCATATCTTATAGCCAAATTAATTCCAATCATTAAATGATACTATTTTAAAATTGATGGTCTAGATCACACCTTATCAAAAGGTAACACCAGTTCGAAACAACTCTTTGATATGCACCATTTACATTTCAAAATTCGTGCCCAATTAATGCACATATTGGAAACTTATTCCAATTCCAATCAATATATATATTAAAGTTATTTTGTCTAATTCTATGCATTTCACGGTTGTAACAAACATGCCCAAAAGATATTCGTAGCATGTTATGTGTCTAAAATCTAATAATTGTCATACTCTATATGATATATTTGGATAGACCTCATGAATGTGATATTTCATGAATACCAGTGGTGTTACAAAATGTGGAAATGGGATAGTGCAATACAAAAGATATTTGAATTTGGGACCTTCAAAATATACGTCTATTTTATATTTTTCTAATCTCTTTAGTTATGGATTATTCAATTTAAATTTTAAAAATTCTATTAAAATTCTAATATTTCAAACAATTTCCCCGATTTTTTTTATATAAACTCTACTCTACCCTACCATCACCCTCCACCATCACACTACTCCACCACCAACTCCACTCTTGCTTCTACTTCCATCTCTATCACCATCTCCATCACCCTCGTCACCCCTACCGAACTCTTGCCTCCATTTCATGGTTGAGGTGGGGACAAACGGTGTTACGAAATAATAGGAGAAAAAAAGTATTTAAAGAAATTGTTGGTTTCTATTATGGATCGTCCAATTATTACTTGGAAGTTGAAACTAACTAACTCAAATCACAATATAGAGGACTCAAATCGCAATGTATAAAAAATTATTACGCAATCTCATTAAATTAAGAAGTTAGTTAGTCCCTAAACTTATATGCTGGTTGGAAAATGGTCACTGAACTTTTTTTTATTATTTTATTTTTTTTCAATCAAAACTTGGTCAAGTAACTTGCGCATTAGTACTTCTGCATAGCGAAGTACAAAGTTCAAACACAAACCAAGTTTTTATACCTACTCTCAGATATATTGATATATAGCATCAACTGCACTAATAAAATAAGAAACCTGAACATGGAAAATATCAGCAAGTTTTCTTGGTATGGAAATTTCAAGCTTTCACATCCACCACCAACCGAGTGGTTGTAATTCCTAGTGCTTTTCTCAGTTATTAATGCATAGAATTGTTTTTTCATTAAAAAAAAGGTTATTATTACAACTAGCAAACAACATAGACAAACAAAAATACCAGACAAAGGTCCCCCTCGTGTCTCATAAACAGATGAGAGTATACAGACATTAGGGAAGCCTTTAGGAGGCAGATATCAGTACTCAGAAGTGACTTCGTACCAATCGCTTCCCCCAAAAGACAAATGACACGTCTCGAATGTACATATGATACTGTGGATGGGATTAAGAAAGAAAAAAATAAGTTAAAAAATATTTTTTGTTTGACTGTGCAGTGCTGTCTAGTACTCTTAACTAAACAAGGGCAAAATGCTTTTTTTTTTTCCTTCGAAGAATTACACGATTCTTGTAAAGTGGGTCGACTACATGAATATTTTCCGCAACTCCATTATAGTCTACCATCTCTTCTAGTTTGTTCTAGAATTAAAGCGCTTGATTTCATGGGGGTTGGTGATTATATGTTTTTTAATTGATAATATTATGAGATGTCAATTTACAGAGTGATTGAGGAGTTATAAATTATATACCGTGTGTGGATGAGAATGAAGATAATTGCAATTAATCCATATTAGTATTATTTTAAATAAAAATAATAATTAAGTGAAAATATAAAAAAATAAAGTTTCAACTATTTTTCATATGATCAAACTTAAAAGAAGTACTCAACCAAGTTTCCTCAACATTTTTCTTATCTATTTCTCAATTTGTTGTTATAACTATGTGACAAGAAATCGAAATTTCAATCTCCTTTTATATCTGATGATATATGGTTTTAGGATCGATTGTATTATATGTACTACACAATTTACAGACGACGTGACGAGATTTGACTGAATTAAAATCTCACTAACCAAATAAAAAAAAAATCTCAATTTCGTTTTGTCGTTAACCCATATTATTTAGGCACTAATGTACCTGGAGTCTCATTCATTATTATGCTAACAAAATAAATGATCTAGAAAAAACTACTCGATTGGACCCTAACTTACTATCTCATATTAACAAGTTAGTCTTCATCAATCTTTAAAAGAATTAAGCTAGCTTCAAAATTTTCATTACAATTACACAATTAATTCTCCATTATAAAATGGTCTAAGTTTCTCTAACCATGGCCGGAAGAATTCGATTAGGTTCGAGGTTGTCGGCCAGTGAGAATAACGAAGCATGGGTTTCTGATAATGGAACATTTGCATTTGGGTTCAGCCCTATTGATGCAAAATCTGATCAATTTCAATTGGGAATATGGTTTGTTCAACTTCCAGGAGATCGAACCTTTGTCTGGTCGTCCGACATGTACGTATAATGTTTCTGATTATGTATTTCTTGCTTATAATAGCAACATTAAACAGTTTTCTTGTTTTATATTACATTGTTTTCTTTATGATTACTAGCATTTTGAGCCTTCAGGTTAGTTTTGTTCGGGAAAAAAAGAGTGGCTTTTATTATCATTTCCAGTTAAACAAAGTAAGCACACCATGTTTGGCACTTTTAAGTAAATTCTTGTTTCTTGACCAATGAAAGAATTATCTTGCTTTAAAACTTGCTTATTTACTGGTTTTATTAGTATATATATCAAGGCAAAGACATGAATGAATATGTGTGCAGCCTTTGTTTTAATTAATAAATCTTTTCTTAATCATGCATAATATGCACGAATGATGCATTTACTTGTGTAAGTTATATATGTACCAATAATTGATTTAACCGTAATCCAATTTTATTTTATTTTATTCGCTTGTGTCTATTTTTCTAAACACTCGAGATAGTTTATTTTGTTGGGAATTCGAAGATTTAGAGTCAGTTTGTTACTGATTTTTTGGTCCCAAATATTTATTTTTTGACCGTTAAAAAGCAACCTGGGGCCCACCAATGTGAGGAAGAAGTCAAAAATGGCTGCTCGCAACGATCAGATTTTTTATTAAAATCAAGCAAAAATTGCTCCCAAACAAGCACTTAATAACTTGCGAAACATGATTTTCTAATAGTTAGTGTAATATGTGACTTTTTCTGTCAAAATCAACATCTAGTTATGTAATCTTGTAGAATCGATGGATTCCTAATTTAGATTCAGAAGAAAGCATGTTGGTTCCTCTAGTCTTTACTAAGCTTTTAGAGGTGTAAATACTTTTTTGGCCTACAATTCATTTACCTCTCAATTATCTAATTAGAAATTCACCAGTCAGCAAAAATGCAATCTTGGAGTTCGAAACCAATGGAAATCTCGCTCGTTGATAAAGACACCACTGTCTGGACATCAAATACCTCGAACTCTGGCGCCGAAACAGCCGTCGTGTCTGAAAATGGCAATGTCATTCTATATGGTGTTGATCAACGCATTGCATGGGAAAGCTTTTCACATCCATCAGATACTCTCCTACCAGGACAACCTTTGACAGTTTCTCTCGAGCTCAAATCTTCAAAATCGCCTTCATATGGTGGTTACTACGCACTGAAAATGTTACAGTAGCGCACTTCACCAAGTCTTTCATTGACCAACAATTTGCCTGAGTCGTACGACATGTCGCCTGATTCTTACACAAACTTGTCCTACTGGTTCGAACCTGAGATATCAAACTTTACTGGGGATATTGTTGCAGTTGTGAATGAAGAAGGAAGTTTCGGAATTATTTATGGTTTGTCATTGGATGGAGCGGTGTACGTGTACAAGAATGACAATGACAACGGAGGATTATCCTCGGCAACAAATCAATCAGGCTGGCCATCAGTTCTTCGAAGGTTAACCCTCGAGACTTAATGGAAATTTACGATTGTATAGATGGGACAATGATGTTAATGGATCACGCCAATGGGTTCCCGAGTGGGGCGGCTGTTTCTAAACAGTGTGATATTGCTGGTATTTGTGGAAACGGGATATGCAATCTTGATCAAAGCAAGACTAATGCATCTTGCACATGCTTACCAGGAACTTCAAAGCGCGTCAATGATGGCGAGTGCTCGAGAAATTCATCTCTGACCGGGAAATATGGTCCACATCATGAAAATTTAACATCCCAATTCAAGATTGAAGCGGTTCAACAAATCAATTATTACTTACAGAATCAACGGTAATCACGAATTATAGTTATATAGACTGTCTAAATGCGGAGATGCCTGTCTATCGGACTGGGAATGTGTTGCTTCAATCTATGGAGACTTAATGAGGAAAATTCATATTGTTGGGTTTTGAGGAGTCTAGAATATGGAGGATACGAGGATGCGGGCTCCACTTTATTTGTGAAGGTGGAATCGAATGGCTCTTCGACTATGGAGGGTGATACGAGATCAGCAATTGAACGAAAAAAGGTTTTGGTGGTTCCTATTGTTTTAAGCATGACATTTCTGATAGGTCTTCTCTGCTGCTTATTATATATCTATGTTCACAAAAAGAGATACTTGAAAAGAGCCCTCGAGAATTCCTTAATTGTATCAGGAGCTCCAATTAGTTTCAGCTACCGGGATTTACAGTATAGGACTGGTAACTTTTCCCACCTGTTAGGAACAGGTAATAAACATAACGAGGAATCAAAAAGAAAGAGGAGACTGGGGACATTCACTAAATGAATCAGAACTTGAAACTAATACTAATCTTATTGTGTTCTTTGGCAGGTAGATTTGGCAGTGTATACAAGGGAAGTCTAGGCGATGGAACGTTAATTGCAGTAAAGAAACTTGACAGGGTTTTGCCCCATGGGGAGAAGAAGTTCATTACTGAGGTGAACGCAATTGGCTCAATGCATCACGTGAACTTGGTTCGGCTATGTGGATACTGTGCAGAGGGGTCACAGCGGTAACTTTCTCTCCTGCTATAGTATAATAAATTTTCACTTCCATCAATATGTCCTTCAGTCCTTGGGAATTGTTACGTAAACATGAGCATCAACTTCATCTTGACATAATCTCTGTATGTTCAATACATAGATATATTTTTAAAATTTATTGACATATGATCACCAACAGGCTCCTCGTTTACGGAGAACGGGTCACTAGACAAGTGGATATTTCCTTCACAAAATTCTCGAGAAAGACTTACTGGATTGGTCGATGCATTTCCTTGTAGCTCTTGGCGCAGCACAAGGGGTAGCATATTTTCACGAGCAATGTTGTAACAGGATTATACATTGTGACATCAAGCCGGAAAATATTTTTTGGACGAGAATTTCTGTCCAAAAGTAACAGATTTCGGACTAGCTAAAATGATGGGACGAGAGCACTCCCATGTCGTCACAATGGTAAGAGGGACACGAGGTTACTTAGCCCCAGAATTGGTCAACAACCGCCCAATTACTGTGAAAGCTGATGTTTACAGCTATGGGATGCTACTTCTTGAGATAATTGGTGGCCGGAGAAATCTAGATATGACATTTGACGAGAAGGGCTTCTTTTATCCTGGATGGGCATTCAAGGTATACTCAACTAGTTCCCCCTAAATTTGAAGTACACAATAAACATAGTTTAGAAATTGAAGTTAAGCATCTTTGTCTGAGATTAAGCCTTAATCCCAATTATGAGAACAATATTAAGCCAAACGAAATCAGAACACTCAAATTTGAGAGTTACATCTACTTGCTACTCTAGGTTTCCATTATGAAAAATGTAAAAAGGATTACCACGGTGATCTCAGATCTCTATCTATCTATTGTCGAAAAACAACACCCTAGAATAATCCAAACTTTTCATGGCCGAGGAGACAAATTTATAGTATAATTAATCTCTGCACAGTCCATCAAGCTTGCTTAGAAAATTGACTGTTATGTTATTCTGCAAGTGATCACATGAATGTTTGTATCTCCAGAAGTTGGCAAATGGGGCACCAACAAAAGTTGCGGATAGACGGCTCGAAGGAGCAGTCGACGAAGAACTCATAAGAGCTTTAAAAGTTGCATTTTGGTAGATTAAAGACGAGATTTCAATGAGGCCAATGATGGGAGAAGTTGTGAAGATGTACAAAGCCATGAAGAGAGATTTCAATCATATCAGCTCCTCCAGTCACTACTCATCCATCATCTCCCGCAACATGTAGTTATTCCACAATGTCACGAAGATAATTTAGTCAAACGGGAATAGAAAATGTTTGTGTTAGGATCAGAAAATTTGTATTTTGTTCATGTTCTAATTCCTGAGAGAAGGAAAGTTGATTTGATTTTGACCCCGTATTACATGTATCCTAGCTATCTGATTTGTTGCCTATTGCTCAGTGTTTAATCGAGGAAGAAAATCACATCATGTACACAGCAGTCTCATGCAGGTGGTCGTAAATTTTATTATGTCAACAGCTGTTTGACCTATTATGTGATTGTTGAAATATATCGTCTAAAAACATCACAATGCTATCAGAATCTCGGATTTGAGGTGTTACCATCACCCATTTATAAAAAATTCAATGCGCAAAAGACACTTGACAACTCTTACTTATAAATTTCATAGCATCTCTCAAGTGTAGGTAAAGGAGGAGAGCTGCATTAGCTTGGTAGCCAACATAAGATATCATGTAGCTCACTATAAATTTGCAATTCATGAAATCAAGTTTTACCTTTAAATATGAAACGATAACAGACTTCCATTCATAAAAAGGTGTTCCACAATTCAGTCCTCGTCCATATGTGTTCGTTTATTGTACAGAAACACAGTATTTATACAAGACATTAAGCTAACAAGGTCTAGAGTGCCCGCAATCTATTCGTCATCCTCAAAATCAATTACCATCCTCAGCCGCCTTCTTGATGAAACATTTTCCCTGGTAGTATCGGGAGCTGCATCAGAATCTGCCAACTCATCAAGGTCTGGATCCTGCGAAAGGTCATCTTTCTCAAAAGACATGGCATCTGATTGTTTTAAACTGTTTGTACCAATCAGGTGGGGTTCTGCATCGCTGGAATGATTTGCCATCATAGTGTTGATTTCTTCAGTTTCCATCTGATTGGATTGACCAAATTCATCCCTGGCGAAGAATAGTTTTAACATCATTCAGAGAACGCATTTTCAAATACTGTCCAGAGACCAAATTGTTCGGCAACATATTCTAGCATAAGGTATATCAGAACTCAACATGGCTAATAACTCCATCGCCATTCTAGTAGTCGGAAGAACAGTGATGACAGAGGAATTGATTGAAAGGTTATGAAGAGTAGTAGTACAAGAACCTATGGTGATGATGAAGCAAATGAAAAGGTTATAAGGAGTTGTGGTACAAGAACCTATAGTGAAGTATGAATGACTTCGCTTTTGTTTTCCAAGCAATATTGTAGTTTATGAACATTAAAAAGTAAAGGAGAAAACAATGCTGGCGTTCAAAATAATGCCCACACATGATACTAGTCCCTCTTGCATGTAGGCTTTAAACTCAATACTCATCATAAAACCTAAATACAGCTACAACACTAGACATTTGCCATGAGCATAGAGGTGCAACTAGAATGCATGTGTAAGATGGTAAAAGCATATCAGCCAAGCAGATCTTAAATAAAATCCGATGCAAAAAAAGAACAAAAAAAATGCAATATTCCGTGCACACTTGATAGATCAATGTGAAATTGTTTACGAGGTTACGTTAAGAAGACTGAAAAAGAATATGTATAATCGTGGAGAAAATACAAGAGCTTGTGCCTGAAAGCAGATGGCTTATTCATTATTCCAAGGGTGAAATTTAGGGGCAAAAATATTATGGGAGTCTATTTTTGCCTAGTTCACTCAATTGGCTACACCTATAGCAGCTTCCACTAGGCTATAGGTTGATCTAAAAAATAGTGTAATGGATGAGAATTTTGAAACCCTATATTCATTATCCTAGAAGTCCGAAATCCACAGAGCACTATTGATTGGAGTATTATGCAAAGAAACACTAAAAGCCACATCCATAGTTTATGCCCCCCCAAATCCTATACATCTTCGACCTTCGTCATTAAAGATTATTACTATAAATTTATTAACTTACATTTCTGATACTTCAGTATCTCTGCATGAAGATTCATCATAACTCTTCGGTAACTTTTTTCTTGTTTTTCTGCATTAAGATTGAAATATTATACAATAAACAACAAAAGCAAATAACCAAGCATTAGCAAAATGAACAGGGTTTAACAATAATCCTCTATGCATTGATTTAAATTTCTAGTACATCAATACATCCTCAAACAGAGTTTGAATTGAGTGAAATCCCTTCAAAACAAGTCAATAATGTTTCTAGCAACTCCAACTGACAGAAGAACACAAGCATGTGAAGCTAATAAATAACATGTTCTGGATTCCTAAGTAGAATTCAGGAGGTATTCTTGCATACTATGCAACTATGTAAAATCTTATCACTAAAAATTTAAAACATAGGATTTATAACAGAACATGATATAAGTAAATTGAAGTTTACAATCGTAAGTAGCAGCATCAGTAAATTGAAAACATCAAGAGTAACCTGTATAAATCTCGTAGGGCTACTACAAGCTTTAGAAGATTTGTAGGTAAACAACAAGAATAGAACATAAATATAGTTTGTCCTAGTATTTTTTCTATTAGAAAACGGGGAACAGGAGGGCTAGCAATCTATAATTTTCTATTTTTCTTTAGTAGCGAAGATTATTTCGATGTTCAAATGTTTGATTTACAATTTTGTAGATGCTGAAATTAGACAGAAGGCAATTGCTACTAAACAATATCTCAAGATCTGTCAATCACATTATGCCGTAGATACAAGTAAGAATCAGTTTCGCATGACAAATGCCTATAAAATATGGCTCTGAATTTGTGTGATGGGTGGGTTTAATAATATGGCATCCTACATTAGTCCATGATTATTAAAATACACCTAATTTGAACACCCTTCTGTGAATTTATAGACGCAAACACAACCAGAATGGTGTGAAAGATTCTAGAATCATTAAGAAGAGACAAAGAGAGACATACGCCAACATTGAGCTAAGTAATTCATCATCAGGGACATTTTCTGATGATATACTTGCAATCTTCTGGTTTTGCCTCTCGTCATAATTAATTCCTTGATGTTTGCCCCTAAAAGCACATAAACAAGATGAGGTTCCAAATCTTCTGATCACATATCTGGTTGAATATTATGTCATATTCAATTTTATTTATTTATTTATTTTTTTTGATAAGAATAAAAAAGATAGTCACAATATTTGTTTATTGTTGCTCAGTTCCTTAGAGGGTTATTTGCAAATAGAAAAGGAATTGTGCCTGGGAAAAAGTTATGGTGACCGATAATACTTGTTGCCTTGAAGATAGCATTAATGAACTGTGAGTGTAATAGCATAGTTCAAAAATGTCTTGTTTGCCTTCTTTGAAAATGAAACTAGTTCAACTTTCTCAACTCGTTAGTCATTTGATATTTGAAACTCCAACCAGTCGAAAAACATTGACAAGGAAAAAGAGAGATTAAATCAAAATGGTGCCGAAAGCATAGAATACCTGGCTGTGTAAGGCAAGTTTTAAGGAAATGTCAATGAGAAAAAGGCAATGATGGATTTTGAAATTGCAATACTGAAGCCAATTAAAAGATATACAAATAACTGAAAGAAGCACAAACTAAGCTTAATAAAAATAAAAATAAAGTTGCAGACCACAATGTTTTAGATATTGTAGCTAAGAGGCTCTGTAAAGGGTGATGCCCAAGAAAATAGCATAATGGAATTGGTTAGTTGGCAAAACGTCAAGAGAATTAATATTCTTGTGAATAAAAGATCAGATGATCATGCCCCAAATCTGCCCTCAAGGCTTCAGAAATTGAGAAATGCACATATGCAATTCTGTTTTCAGCCCAACAAGTAAATCTTTACATTCAAAGACATGTAATAATTTGAACTTACCTTCTCAGTGAAAATAATGTTTCATCATCAGAACTGCCTGCACCTTCTGAAGAAATGTGACCTTCCTCCCTCAAATGTAAGTTGGTATCGGACCTTTTTCTCTTGGGTACAATGAGACCAAGCTGCTTGAGTTTGCGAGAAACCTTAGCTGCAGAGATTGTGCCTGTTGAGTCCAGTGCACTAGCAATCATGTAGCTGGACCTCTTTTGATCTTTAAACCTTCACGAATAAATGCAACATATATTTAGCTTTAACATTAACATGTTCTGTGAATTTTCTTCAAAAAATGAATCCAAAGTTTGCTGTATTCTAGTTGTTTAAGCATACAAAAAGAAAATAACTAAAATTATGATGCCAATCAAGCACTTACTGCTCAAACAAATCTTTAATCTTCTGCTCTTGATCTTCACTAAATGCACGTACCCTTTTTCTAGAGTGCCTGAGAGGGAAGGGCATGGACAATAATGAAGCCCGTCCTAAATCATGTTCAACATTTAAATATTGAAGATTATATTAAATGAAACAGGCTGGAGAATGAGAGAACATTTAAAAAGCCTGAAACAGTCACTTACAGAGGCTTTCTCAAAGATAAACCTTCTTCTAAAACAGTTAAATTAGGTTGAGTTGCATCCTTTTGAAGATCACTATCATTATCCCTAAGTTGATCAGAGGCACCAGGGTGTTGCATCTTTTTCTTGGGTGGGACTTTAAATCCAAGCTGTTTAAGTATTTTGGAAACTTGAATTTGTGAAATTGCTCCATTTGGGTCGAGCACTTGAGCAATGAGATGACAACAGTGTTCATTATCCTTATATCTGGAATGGCCAGAGATCAGATAATAAAAACAGTTTCATATTGCAATATGAAAGCACATGCAAAGGTAGGTCTAAAGCTCAGAACAACAAGGTAAATAGAACATGGCATTTCTCAAGTAGAATAATGTTTCGAAGTGTGTTACGGTGGGATCCTTACAATATAAGAACACACAACTGAAGGTAAGGTTAAGCACTACTTCACTTAATTCTTTAATTCAAATCAGTAAGACCGAAGTCAGTATGATGTAGACAATCATTTCTTCTAATAATCTAAAAAGTTCATAAATGAATCATTGTTGATATAACAAATGCATTGTGATACTCTTACTTCTCATAGAGATCCTTAATTTTCCCCTCTAGTTCATTATTTAGAACCAGGGGCTTTCGTCTTTTGTTCATCTTTTCAGGCTCTTCGTCTCCAGAGTTCTCCACCCTGAATTGAAGAAACAGGGGAAATTTTTCAACTTAGAATCTTATAGAAGTCAGAAAGCATAGGTTGAGACCATACCCATCAAGATTTTGCCTCCCATCAATCTCTTTATCTACAATTGGTTTGGTGCATTCCTTTCCTTCTCCCAAACTCGTGGTCTTCTGTAATTTGGCTTCATAAGGATCCTCATCCCTGTCATCATTCATTGTGATGATAATCTCAGACAAAAGGGAAATATTTTTTGTCAACTTTCAATAGTGTTGAAGTCAATGCTTATTCCAAGAAAGGCATACCAAAATAAAAAATAAAACATAGCTAAGATGCTAAAACTCGTTGTGGGCTTCCATTAAAAACTTCAGATAGTAAAAATGTTTTCAAGCTTAGGGGACTACACTAGCATATATGACTTGGACAAATATCCAACCATTTAAAGTTACATATAAAAAATCCAACCATTTAAAGTTTATAAAAGTATCTTACACTTTGCTATCATGGCTTGGTATCACAAAATCATCGTCACCTAGAGCATCAGCTATGCTTCTGCGAACCCATCTTTGTCCTTCAAAGAAACCACTTTCTCCATTTGAAGCAACATTTCTGCCCTTTCCATTTTCATTCCTCAAACCACTAAGCTCATTTAGCATAGTTCCACAGTTGATGTACTGGCATTCTTTTCGTGTCTTCCAAAACAGAACTTCTACGAAAAGAAAGGGATAACTTTTCATTTTCCTTAGCATTCTCCTAATCAAAGTTGTCAAGAAGGTAACAACATTCTCATATTCTTTGACTGGCTTTGACTTCTGCTCGTCCAGGATATCGTAGAATATTGTCAGGAATGATAACTGTAAAGTTGTTCAGAATAAGTTATGTGAGTTTCTACTTTATCTTAGTCTTGTTTTACAAATTACTAGAGCTAAAATAGTTACAATAATATTGGTTTCATCCACCTGGTATAGCATTGGAGAAAGTTCCAAATCATCGCAGATCCTCCTAAGCATGCTTATAATATAATGATTTGTGCTGATGGAATTGCTTTTATAGAACTTCAGCAGCCAACACAGATTCCGAATGATGGTATTGTTTGCAAAAGCGGAAACCAAAGAAGATACCTTAAAATCAACTTCATCTATCAATGCTGGCTGCTCATCACCAGAAGAATCATCAGTTCCAAGATAAAGATCGTCATTAGTATCATTCCTATTTGTTCCTTCCATCTCTGATTCATTGCTTCCAAGATTCAACGACTTTGACTCCGATATTACAGGTTCAGCAATCTGAACAGGGTTACTGGTATCTTCCTCTCTGTCACAATCATGGTTTATCAACTTTTCCCTACTTGGCACATTTGCATCCACAGATTCTTCACAAGTAGAGCCACCAACCTCATGCTGAGAAGTAGAATTATCTACACTTGGTTCACTAGCATTATCATTCTTGTTGTTCATAGCTGTCTTCATTCTTCTCTTCCTTGACTTTTTGGAAACCTAAGCCACAGCAAGAATTCCAATTATACATATTGACAAGGTAACAAAAGCTTTCCCACTAGAGAACAATGTTTATCGAGTACAGAACATAAATCTATATGGTGATGAAGTAAAAATTCACTGCTCACTTCGCCCTTATTTGGTCCCCATTATTTCCAAAATACATTTCTCTCTTATTTTCAACCACGCATTCTTCAATAAAATAATATTACACGCAAACCCAAAACTTTCCCTTATTTTTTAACCACACATTCACCATCAAAATATTATTCCAATATGCATTTTGGCAAAAAAAAAAAAATGGGGCTCAAACAAGCTCTTATATTGTGGTATTTCACAGAGACGGGGAATAGTGAAAGATAATCCTGCTTACAAAACCCATAGAAAACAAGGTTACTAAGAGAATCAGTCGTGAAATGCAAGTTAAGCCAAGCCAACTCGTTTAAAAGCTTAAGTTGTTAGTGATGTGACAAATTAATTTATTCGAATTTGGTTAGCAACACCACAACACCCGAAATTCTAAAAAACGTATGAACTCTAACTTGCACTAATGGGCAGTCCAAGACTACAATAGTATGCTCAAACCTCGAGATTCTCAGGATAGCAGAACTAAAAAACCAACCAAGCCTCTCTTCAATTGTAAGGTACAATAAATTCTCAGTAGAAAACAAATTGAGAAAAACATTTATTAGAAACATGTGATCGATACAACGTTAATCACCAGGTCTGTCACTCTCAATGTGCTATAACAAATTTAGGAAAAGAAAATTCAGGTAAAGAGACAACCAAAATCAGTTCTACTTTATATATTACTACTGTAAGCATATATGTTGCATGTTGATAATGATAATTGACTTCTTAAATTTCAAGTGATAATATCTACAAATAGAAAATAGGAAAAGAAATAAAAGCTCCTCAGTAGGGTTATTTAGAACCCAATAGAGAGAATTTTGTGTGAGGAAGTCGGCTTTATTATGTCATAAAAGGTTAAAAAAAATACATTAAGAGTAATAATTATATGATTTTTCATCTTTCACGCCATTATTTAAGAGTGCTTGCAACATGTATAGATAGGAACACTCTTAGATAATCTCCTTTCATGATGTTTATTCTGTGCATATTTAGTTTTCCAACCATAGGTGAAAATAATATTTATCATATTACTCCATGACAACTACAGCAAATTTCTGGAAATATCACACGATTTAACCACTATAATAAATTTTTCTAATAATTCTTTAAAGGAAATTTCAGTAAATTTTCCTCAAGTATAAATCAGCACAATCCGCCTAGAGTAAGTGTCGATGTAAAATTACATGACTCAAAGATTTTTGGTTTAATTTAAAGATAGCCTGGAAAGAGGTGGAGTGAAAATCGAGGATCCATGAAGCCACCTCCAAAATAAGTGTGGCTGTATGGGCTAAGGCTTTGTTGAATTGAGTTGAGCTTTTCCAAGCTGAACATCCTGATTTGACATTTGTGGTGAATTCTACTGTTTTTACTGAAACATTATTTGATATGATCTTTTTATTTGTGGTCAAATACCTGCGCAAAGAAAAAATCCCACCCAATACTACAATTTGGGATCATACAATTTCAACTCAAATTATTCATGTAAAATATAGATCTCTAAACCGTGTATGATTGAATGAAATATAATGAAACGGTACACTCTTTTTAAAAATGAGGGAGTGTTAGCTTTAAACTTTAATTTCAGCATAACATCTCAAATAACATTTACTTTTTCCAATTCCTTCATTGCTCAATTGGGCATTTACATTGTCATATGGGAGTTAACATCATATAGAAGCCAAGCCTCTTCAAAATCTGAATCTTGTTGGAGAAAGTTTACGAAATCATTAGTAGAATCAACAGATAAAATAAGAAAAAAATGGTAGAAGATATTTTAGAAGCCCAAACCTATAGGTTCAACTCAAAAAAATAAATGTGTGAACTGACCTGAACTACTAATAAATGTATTGACATGTATTTTCGAAACTAGAAGTTGAATCCAATAAACCGCTTGTAATATGGAGTGTGACTATCTCAAAATACTAAAAGTTAAACAACGCTGCATATACGAACGGAAGTACACAAACTGCTCAGAGTAACACGAAAGTTAAATAAGGCATACCCTCAATGTGCCACGTGCTTGAAGGTTCTCCATGAGTCGTAGAACTACATGTATAGTTTCCACCAAGTTGGCAAGATCACTGGAAAGAAAGAATCGCAACATTAGCCAGTCATCTTGAACATCAAAGGAAATGATTAGCCAGGTAAGATGACATTTTCTAAACTAACTTCAATTTGTGCCTACGTGTGTATCGTGCTTTTATAAAATGTGCAGATTCCATTAAAATATTTGAGCCAATGCTCATTGCAGATCAATGCTACAACAATCAGCCTAATCAGAAGTTCCTAGCAAAATCCTTATTTCTTTTATCAAAATCACATACATAATAAACCTAGTTATCTGATATCTGTACTGGAAATACAGAAAATTTAATCAACAATCAGAAATTCAAGTAAACAAAGATGGATGGACGTGAGACGGAGAATTTATAAACTAAAATCACACATCAGGTCGAATGCATGCGTGTGATAGATGGATATTACTTTTGTAGCTTGCATCTCCATGGCTCAGTTGCATAGGATAGTTAAGCTTAGATTCACATTGAATTCTTGCATTTTATGAGGCTCAAACTTATTTTATTTATTCCTTACCAGCATTTGATTATGAAAGGATAAAAGCTAGGTATGTGATTCGCACATTGAGTGCAGGAACGAGATGGAAAAATAAAAGAGTGACAGAAACATCAAGAATTAGAGGTGTGAGAGAGAATTTATATCATCATTAAATATAATTAATAAATATAAATAATATGTAAAGTGAAATAAAAACGTTGTCACAATAGTAAAGATTTATTTAATGCTTAAGTTACGTATAAAAAATAGCCGATATATATTAATAATATACCATAAAACATGGGTAGAAGTTTAAGATAAAAGGTCTATTGTCTTGATGAGAAAACTAATTGCCATGTCGATGCAGAATACTGAGCCATCTCAATTTGATTTATCAGCAATACAAATTTATCTCTGAAGAAAATGAGCTACAGCTCCAAACAAGTACAGCTTTTGGCTTGTTGAAAGAGCCAAATGCTTCCATGGTCACCATGGATACATTAAATAATCTCTCTGCTACAAGGCGGCTCAGCTTAGACTTGATATTGTTCAGGTAGTCTTTAGACGCATGCCTGACACAGTCCACTTGACTGAATTGGTAAAATCAACTCATTTGCCACCTAGAACATGCACAAATTTGGCTAACAAAATTTACAAACTATTTTTTTATGAACTCCAAGCACTCCAATTAGCCCTGGAGTGTGCACTAGGATATCAGGGCTCTGATTGATCCTACTTCTGACATACTATATCCAAATTTACTGCAAATTCTGGCTGCTCTAATACTTTAATCTGCATTTCTCACTAGGAAAACTATGATTTCCATGTCAACCCATGAAAACCAAGGAGTTGAGAGCAAGCAGGGTTGCAGTTAGGTGAAAGAAAAGAACCATAGGTTATAAAAGAGTGTAACCTTTTGGACTGTTTATGAGTATCAAATGATTTGATCAGGTTCAAAAGAAATTGAGTCATCCCTTCTTCGGTTTGATCATAGAATAACTTGTATAGAAGGATGCGAGCTGTCTGAAGCTCCTGAGCATCTTCTGGGGACTGCTTGAGCACTAAATCCAGCATACGTATCTGCAGATAAAATGATTGTCTCTTTTAAAGAGGTGCAATAATATAAAACAACCTTAGCTGTAGGCGATGAACAAGACAACCAAGATAGCAATTTTCTTGAGGAATTACAATATTCTATGAGCGTGTGTTTTCTATCAAATAACAGTAATTAAAAACTAGAAGTTGGGAAACTAGGGTTGCAGAATAATATGCATGAGAAGTGATCATTACGCTTTACAGGGTAATAATCTAGCTCAATGAACAGAGAGAACAGTAAAATAAGTTAACCACAGAAATAGAAGAGAAAATATTCATCCATAACAAATATTTCCAACACAAACCCCAAAAGAAGGAAAACTGAAGGGGAGGAAAACTAAAGTGTTTGGGTTGTGTTTTATGCCGACCTAAAGCGACCTCCATTCATAAGAGTGGTGCAATTCCAGTTGTGCAAGATAGAAGAGGGAGGGGGAGACTAAAATTGACTTCGCTTGGGATAATTGCTAAGGATCTAGTTGCTTTAGATATTCTAGTAGAACTAGCAAGCGAAGAAGGATCCAACACAATTAGATTGTTGTTGTATCTGCAGTTACTAGCCAATCAAAGCAAGTAATGCTAGTGTCTTTGGGAACCACCCCAAGAGCAGGGAGATATCAACTAAAATGGAAGATCTTTATGTAATGAGAAAGATAGCAGCAGAAATGCATACAGAGAAAGGAAACAGGGCAGATATATGGAAGAGGGCTACAGGCATAAACCCATGGCAAGAAGGATGAAATAGATGGAAGAGGCAATACAGAAACAGTTAAGCTTATGTTATAATAATGGTATTAAAATGACCTCGGAGTTGAAGGTGGTACCAGTAAACCTAAGGCAATTGGATGTAATGGAGCATAACAATGCAAATGAGCCAATGTGTTTGTTCCAATACATATCCTAGAATATGATAAAATCAACCACACTTTATGTCTGTCTGAATGTCTGTCTCTGAAATGTGACATGTTAGAAAATGTTAATAATTTGAATGCTGCAAACCCACATTCAGCTAACATTGATAAAGAAAGAAAAAAGAAAAAAAAAAACACAACTTCGCATCTATGCAGGTATTATCTGAAACCGATGAGCATGTTAACGCCTTTGTTCAGGAATGGAAAACTAAATATTACATTAGCACGTGCATGTTTTTTTTTTTTTTCAATGAACTCTTGAAAAAATAAGTAAGAAAAAAGCGGAAAATATCTTACCAGAGTTTTCATAAGCGATCCCGCTGCAGAAAGAAATTTATAGTCGTTAGTCACCTTCAAACCATCAAATGCATAACGCCATTTCGAAATGACTAGTTGGAACATTGACTCGTTAAGCGTTTCAGCAATTGGTCCACATATATTGCCTTTGAACAAAGTGCTCCCATCACGAGGAGTTACTGATGCTTCATTGTCAAAATCAATGCTAGGCTGTCAAAGTGAGGTGCAAAAGATATCAAACTTGACACTATATAGTGGAATTGAAAATTAGGGATACAACTGATAAGAAGAGGCATGCTCACTCAAATTACTTTAAAAACACCATAATAATAATTTCTTCTTTCCTGAGCACCCCACCCCTCACCCCGGCCTAGAGAGAGAGAGAGAGAACTTAAGCTATTAGAAGAAGACTCACAACCTTATTTCAAATTCAAGATCCCCAAGCATATTGTGTCAGACAATAAACAGAGCTAGATAGCCAGCAGCCTAATCTCATCATTATCGTTTATGGTCCTTGTGACCAAGAAGAAAATAGAACATCATAAATTAAGCTTGAGTGTTCAAAGTATTTCTCATTTACTGCACAATAAACGCTGTAGGGTTTTCCTGATGCAATGCACTGCATCTGTGAAATCTCTCTGGGCAACCTCAGTATCAGCTGTGATTACAAGAACTTCTCCTTTGAACGAGTCCGGGTGTGCTTATAAGAATTTCTTGTACCTTACACCAGTCTCGGGCCTTCTAAATAATCACATCAACAAAAACTTCTATTTACATATCTGCTAAACAATGGAGGTGCCAATTCCCGATAACAAGGCCTATTGATAATATTTGTTGCATCTCCAAAGGCTCTCCTAGCATCCTCAAGTTTTTGTTGATAAACCCCAAGGAGGCACAAGTACATATAAAATCTAAATTACCAGGAAAACTTCCAGTAAAAAAATGTGTATCCCTAAAACATAGAAATATGTCGACTGCCCGACAAACCCAGACGAAAAGAACAACTCAATCTCCTTTGTGCTTAATAGTCAATTCTCTTACTCATTAATTATTTTCCTTATGTTGATGGCTCGACAACACACTCCTTTGAATAAGCTTCATAAAAGAGCTCCCATCAAAAAAAAAAAAAAAACTAGATACGTCCCGCCAACAAAAGCATTTTGAGAACAAATAAACAGCTCAAAAATAAAAATAAAATTAGTGAGATTTGCAGCATTTCTAAAATCTTTTGGGGTTATCCTGATTTGTTGGTACTCTTTATTTGATCAAAATTGTGATGTGCAAGTATAGAACTGAATGTGCAAATCATCAATTCTAGACATATCAGTGCTTATTCTTTCTTTTCGAAAGGCTATTTTTTCTTTCCTACGACTCAACACATACAGGCAGGAATATAAATATTATTGAAAGAAAAATAGCAGGGTCATGTCTAGCCGATAAAAAGTTGCAAAGGCATCACAAGTTTAAATAAATAATTGAATTTGTAAAAGAGAATATGTACCCCTTGGTAGTATACTTCTCACTTATTACAGCCATCTTATGCCACCAGGCATGGTAGTTGACTAGTACAAAATGAATGTATGTTATACACTGAAAAGAAAAAGGGATTTAAGTTCCATAAAATAGTTTATTACCATCAAAATTAAGAACTTGTGATATTGAAAAGAGGTGACAAATCGAGCAACTTGAAAGAAAATGATGACATCGCCATTTTCAATTTCTTGATGATCTTTATCAATATCCTCACGCACTGACTGCATCAAAACTGATGAAAATTGAATGTTCAATTAGATCATACACCAGCAGCATTATACAAAAAGGAAGAGAGAAACTATATATTAAGCTTCATCAAGATAAGAAAATATAGATAACTATTACCATTGTATCCCCCTGTTAAAAACTGAATAATAAAATCATAGAGCAATTTTAGAATTTCATTGTTTGTTGCCGGTAGTTCGCCATGGTCCCACATTGTTCTTTTTGATGGACCTCTGGGATTTTTGTTAGCTTTGAGCAAAGCATTAGCAGAAGAGCAGGGATTTCCTTTGAATAATGCTTTAGAACCATCCTGTTTATATGTGTGAGAACAAAGAAGTTACTAAAGCCAGATACAAATTGCTGGTGCAACTGAGACAGTAATAAGCTCGTACCAAGGTGAGTCGGGTAAATGTTCCACTAAACTGTGAGTAACAATTTAGATTGCATAATCTGGTGAGCTTTCGTTTTTCTCGTTCCTCTTCCATAATATAACGGAGACCATCAACAGAAGTTTCAGCACCTCCATCCACCTAATGAAAATTTTTTCATTATATGTACAGCTAAATAACAGTGCTATTACAAAAACAGCACGCAAAATTCTATTGGAGCGTGTGGAGTGGGGGAGAGAGAGAGAGATTATAAAAGGATCATGCTATTTGACAGCAGTATTTCATAAATTAACAAACAAACCAGCCAAAAAGCAATCATAGCTGGAAACTTATCCATTAGTCGAAATCATTAGTTGGAACCAAAAACATTCCTCCATTAAGCTTACAGCAATATAAGGAAGTGGAGATGGTCTGTGGATGAGTAAAACTAGTCTTTCTTGAAATCATAGACATGTTTCTCTGACAACATTGCTTAAGCAGTTCTCGAAGTCAAGGTAACGTAAGAAGAATCTGATGTAATAATTTATTAGATAAAACACATCATCATTCTCAAAGATGCAGGAGGGAAGGCAACACAGAAGTAATTTTTTTAGCATTGTGGGTGTAACATGAGTGTTTTGGCATCTTGATATCAGTGGCAACTTTATTATGGAGGCAATAGGGACCTTTGCTAGCCAATGCCACTGTAACTCTAATTAGCCCTCTTATATTCAGCACCTAAATAATAAAGTTAAAACACTCCCCCCACAAGATACCCTTAAGCTTTGTCCTCACTGAGATGAGATCCAAAATATACTGCTAACTTGTACACAACTTTATTGGCACTTAAATTGGCTGTGGAAACTGATTAAACTTTTAAACTATAGATTGCTTATTGCAGTAACTACTAACTAGGGAAACATGGCTATGTCATACAGGAAGATGATTCTGACACTTGCAAATAAACCCAAACAATAGAAAGATTAAAAAGAAAAGTATGATCGATGAAAGAAAGAAACCAAAAGACAGCTTAAGTAAACCAGATCTAACAATAAAGTTTATACTTTTCTGCAACAAGGTTCTATGCTACCAACTTTTATATAATTATTATTATTTTCAAAAGCAACACCAACTTTACTAAGAATAATTACTGTCCATGTGTTGTTAGGAGGTGGTGGGACATAGCTTGAAGTAACAACAGTAGACAAACCTTTGAGCCCTTTAAATATGTCTTAGCAATTAACTCTGGCTCTTGGCCCTTAAATATGTAAAAGAAAGTCTCCAATAAAAGCAGGTTATCTTGACGGAGATAGCCATGTGGACCTCCAGCATGCTGCGATAAAACTAAGATCAAGTCCATCACATTCTCCTGGAACAACAGTTTTAGAAACCTATCTCGAAGGGATAAGAATTGAGTTGCAGATCCCCCAACTTTCTGCTGAGTAGATATATCTTGAATCGCCAGTGTATTTCGAAAAAAAGTAAGCACCAATTGGACCAATTTCCAGTCATCTTCTGTGAATGATTCACTGGTAAACATGGATTTAGTTATAAGATCAGATATATATACCATTTGCATATATCAGAGGCATGCAAAATCAAAATTAACCAAATAAAATAAGAACTGAGTAGTGCAGATCAACAGACAAAAACGATCTTGAATTTAGATCAACAAAGAGACCACTAAAACTTGAAAGCAAATGAATCTAATTCCATCTTTACTTTGTCCTTCCCATGCTTGAAGTTGAATTCAATAGAATAATGGACCTAGAACCAGATTAAAAAATGTATGTATAAACATTACTGTAAGCATTCACTTCAAAAACATGAAGTTTATAATAAGTGGAGAAATAAAGATGGGTTTCCGCCAATGCAGAGCAAAATACGGACTCAAGAATCCAGTGCTGCCAAATTGATGAGTATTTCAAATTGAAAGAGAGAGTGATAAATAGACCTTTTGGTATTCTAGCCGTGTGCCATGGGTAATTACACCCCCCCCCCCCCCCCC
>CAIGRN010102933.1:0-10008 GCA_903798345.1 Fraxinus anomala | reverse complement strand
AATGAAAATTCCATACTGAAAGAGCCAAATGAGAAATAACACACTGCAAAACTACCAACAATTGAGAGGACTTTTCAGTGGAAGTTTTTCTTATGATCATAGATTCTATATTAACTTTCCTGCATTCAATTTTCGTCTATATATATATATTTCCATCTTCTTCTCTTCTAAGGATAAACTATTCAATGCAGTTTATACTCACATAAATATACATATATGGAGCAGTATAATTTGATGCAGATGAAGAAGAAGCATGTTATGAATTCAATGAGCAGTTCATGGGAGGAAGAAGCTTTGGCAGAGGACTCCATGGGTCCTCTTGGAGGATTCGTTTGGCCTCCAAGAAGTTATTCATGCAGCTTTTGTAATAGAGAATTCAGGTCTGCACAAGGACTTGGTGGCCACATGAATGTCCACAGGCGGGATAGAGCTAAACTTCAACAATCTCCTGAACAGGAAAAAGAAGTTCTTCAGCTCGGAAATCATAGTCTGAATCTTCCTAATGTTAAACATCAATATGAAGCTTGCGAATATGGTAGCAAATCTAACTTTTCAGCTATGTTTTATCAAGAAAATTCTTTTGATCATATTCATTTGCACGGCTCTCCTTCCTCATCTTCTCCGCGTAAAACAACGTTGGAAGAGAATACGAGAAAAGGAAAACAAATATTAAAATACGATGATGAGATGATAAGCTGCAGCAATAAGAGACCTAAGAAAACTGGTGTCCCATCATTGCAAATCTTTCAGAAAACCAACTCCATGGAGGACATTGATCTTGAGCTAAGGTTAGGAGATCCTCCAGCAGTGAAGTAGATTAACATTCAAGAAGAATTATCTTTTGGTGGATGGACGGAAAATCATATAGTAGATTTTATTTTCTGGTTCTTACTTACTGAAATTGAGTTTTAGTAGACAAATCTGTAGGGTACTTGTTTAACTTCAATTTATGAATTAGTCAGTGTTAGAAATTTCCATTATGAAATATAACTGGACTTTAATGTTAAACAAAGTGCTTAATGGCAATAAAGTATCGCCAAATGGGATTGGTAGTTATGTGCATGAGTATGCAAATTAATGCAAGTATTTTCGTTTTTATTTTCTGGTATATGTTATGATGTTGATAAGCAAATTTTCGACAACAGAAGTCCATACTTGATCGATCGGATATGAGTTTGGTTTTACCCTTACCTATTAATCAAATTAAAACTGAAACTAAACGAATAATTCATAAAATATGACCTCCGATGAAAGAAATAAACGCAAGAATACAAAAACAACGAATTCAAGATTGACTTATAGCAACCAGTGTTATTGACATTAGGGTCTTAATTTAAATCCTTTATTGCTCAAAAAATCTAAATATGAGTACGAACAAGTAATAGCGACAAGCGCACTATGCTCAAATTTTTCAAGTTGTTCACAGTTAAGCTCCTATTTGATAATTATTATTTGGATAAAATAAAGTTTTTAAATAGTGATTTTTTGAAGAATTTGTGGTTAAAAAATAGAAAAAAAAAATTAAATTTATATACATAATATTTTATTATGTGAATGTATAGTTGAAAATGAGCACGTAAAAAAATTGAAATAATGATGGTCAACCAGCAGCTAAATCAATACCTATCGTGCAGTTATTAATGACAATTAAACTTATTTAAGTTATTGAGTCTTTCAATAATCTTTCTGTATTATACACTGTCGACGGCGAGAATTTGCAGCAAGATAAGAAAAAAAAAAAGACGAATTCTTGGGTTGCGTGCTTATGTGGGGTGAAAGAAGTGACAGTTTTTTGACAATTAATCACACCAATGGAACTAACAATTAATGAAGAATTTCACATGTAGCCACCATTTGTCCCATTTATTCATCATGCAAGAGCTGTTCATTTTTCTCTGGAAACTTCCGAAAACCCATCAGATCATGCAGAATCATTCATTATGAATTCTGCAGAAACCCCACAAATATTTTCAAAAAATAGGTTTTTCACTTGTAACAAGGATTAAGCCCGATTTGAAATCCATATTTTTTTCATTCTATTTCTCTTTTTTTTTTCTCTTTCTTCATTTCAAATTTCGTCATGCCATAGACACTAGGGCTACAAGTTCATTACACGATCATTTATTTTCTTATTCTAGAAATCTATCTCCTTATAAATACTTTCCTTTTCGTTGTTGATTAAAAAAAGCTCATTTGAGTTGAAAAAAAAATCAGTGTCACTAAGTAGACACATTTGTTTTCACACTGCTAGTTCTAGGTGTGCAACTTAGTAACGTGGACAACCTAAATTATATCCTAAAATTGAATATAAGGCCTTGACATCTTATGCTATTGAAGAAAAATCTAAACTAAGTCTAAAATCCTAGCTACAGTAACATGTAGTCCCCAGTCGACATTTGCACCCAAAGGTTCTTGCAGAATTTACGGGGATTAATTTCTCATGCAACAAAATTGTAATTTACTTACGTTCTTTATAAGGAGATTTGATGGAACATGGCCATTGACTTAAAATTGCTAATACAGAGAAAATACTGTCTCCATAACTATTTATATGGGCAATTAATGATATCCAGTGGGTTTATTCCATCATAAGATGGTTACTGGATACAGTTTCAAGTCTGATTTTTCTACACTGGTTGTAAGAGATCAATATGGTCTGAAACAGGTGTTTTTTTCAGTACATAAAAACTGATATTCGGTTTCTTGTATGAAGTAATATACATAATAATACTATTCCCTGCTATATCATCTGTGCTTTTTATGAACAAGTGTTTAATGAGTAGGGTTTCATTTAAACAGAAAAAGACTGGCAATTAAGGTTCTGACAATCACCAGGACAGGATTTAAGGATGTTCAGTTGGCACATGGAGCATTGAAATGTCTCTTTATCTGTTGTTATCGAAGAATAATGGGAAATTTGCTCGTTGGTCACCTTGTATTGGTCTAGTAACAAATTGGTTTCCAACTTTCGCAAACGTCACACAATTAGGTCCAGCAACAGAACTGTTCAAGTCTTTGTTCGAATTTCATGTGACTATCGTACAAACTTAATGATTTTCACCATTAAGAGCCAATATTCGTACACCAGAAATTGATTTCTCGGAATGCATATCCAAAATAGAAAATATTCCCTACAACCACATATTGTTGAAGAACTTTACAAGGGAGAGTTGCGACTCAGGTATTCTAACCCACAAACAAACAGTCAATCCAAGTTTTAAGATTACAAATCTTTCGATCGTCATGGTCTGCAGCACAATTTTTTATGCTAATTAAGGATCCTTAAAAGAGGTAATAGCAAAGCATACTCATGTAATTGCTGAGTTAGTTAGTTGATTAACATGACTTGTATAAAGTTTTTGTTCAAATTATATATATATATGACCCATGTGCAGACTTAATGGTTTTCGTCATTAAGAACCGATATTTGTCAAATGCAAAAAAAAAAAAGTTGGATGGATACTTATCACTCGAATCACAAGTTGCGACTAACAGTGCAATTACGCCAAGAATGATTGAAATTTCTGATGGAATTTGGAGAGTTCTCAATATCACCTTGGGGTTGGGAAGGTGTAGGGTGGGGTAGGGGTAGGGAGAACTGCACGTGTGACCTTGGATATTTAAGTCAGTTGGATGATCTCACAACAGATCTGGAAGACAGATACTAATCTTTATAACTGTGGATTTTTCAAATCATCATTTGCTTCTAAGCTTGGTTATGTTGAAATTTGTCGTGTGGAAGTTAATTACACGTTCCTTCGCTTTCATTGACAAAATTTATACGTTCTTTTTGTGTTAGATTTCGTGCAAGTAAACTTAGGTAATTGAAAGAAATCAATATTGTCGGTTTGGCTAATTTATAAATTGTCAAATTTTCTTTTCACCACACATTTTAGTTAATAAGTATCATCCACTTATACATCATTTACAAATGATTCCATGGTTTGACAAATTTACAAATAATTTATAAATAGAAATAATAGTGGATCTCACGGAATATATGGATAATAATGAACGTTAATTATGATGAATGATTGAAATTATTGTTTAATTTTGACTTAATTTTTAATTCAATTTATAAATTGTATCCAAATTGAAGTTAAGTTTACTAGGTTTCCCTTGATAGATTAACAGAAAAAAGGATTATCAATCCATATGCATTAATCAAACCATTTTCACATATAAACTCTAATACATACTCCATGTTGAAATCAGATAAACGAATAAAACATAAACATACCTTTATCCATAGATGTATGATTGTTTGCATGAATGTGTTATGATTTTCCAATTGATTGATGATCTTCTCTTCAATTTTAATCTTTATTGATGGGGATGTAGAGAATCTGAAAATCACTATCAATTTGTGGATCATGACCCCATAATAATAATAATAATAATAATAATAATTGAATATTTATTATCTTTTAGTTGTTTCAAATTGGACCTTCATCAATTTAAAACAATCATTCCGATCTCTACACTATATTTCCATGAAAACTAATACACATTAGTCAAAATTAACTTTAACGGTGACTAATCTTTAAACAATAGCACNTGAAAACTAATACACATTAGTCAAAATTAACTTTAACGGTGACTAATCTTTAAACAATAGCACCACACATTTTAATATATTTTAACGGATCACTTTAATTAACAATATATGGGTTTGAGTTTTGCCAATATTTCTTTATAAAAAATGTCTGTGATTGTTGCTCTAAAAAATTGAAAATAAATGACTCATTTCTAACCATATAAACTTTTAGATAAAATGGTTAAATTGTATCAAGTGATGACATCAAACAATTCCAAGATTTTGCTTTAGAGTCCTTTAATTCAACCTCTTGTGTCAGTTTTCATCCAACTAATTAGTCTGGGTTCAGATTAACATTATGAGAGGGAGATTTCCTTTATATTATAATATAATAATATTGTTAAACGTTATATATAAGATGATTATTATTATTTTCCAACGAAATACGTCACTATGAGTCTCAGCCCCTATTTGTTATTGACTAAAATTTAGATATCCAAATCAAAATCAACACTTAATTTTACACACATTTTTCAACCACACATTTTATCAATTTCTCTCAAAATCTACTAAAAATCTGATTTTAATCTCCATCAATCAGGGACGGATCCGAATGAACAATGTAATGCTGTTTTAATTGCTTTTTAAATTACTAAGAATTATTTTCAAGTCTACTGTAAGGCATAATGAATAATTTTGGAATTTAATAGAACAAAATAAGATTTATATGTGCGAATTGGAATAAATCTCTAATAGATAAGATGAATGTGTGTGTATCTCTTTAAATGCAATAGGTAGGTCTAGACTTCGGATGGATCGATCTGAGTATTTCAATACTCGAAGCTACCAATTATATTTTTGGAATTTCATAAATGGAATTGTTCGGATCCACATAATTATTGGAACCAAATTCAACCAATTTTGATTCGAGTTTGATTTTACCCATAATATTTTTATAATAAAATTGTGAGCTGAAAATAAAAATTACTTTTGCAATATCGAATAAAAATAGAAAAATTAAATATATAATCAAATACATATTTCAACACTTTTTTAATTAAGTGCAAATAAGTCATCAAATAGCATCTAATATTTCGCATAATGGTATCCAATTTCAACTATGACTCTGTGTGCGGCACCTAACAAAGGTTTGTGAGGCGAATAGCTCTTAAATTGCGGAAAAAATGACTATAAACAAAAGTGATTATGATTCAATTATTCAATTAAATGAATTTAATTGATTAGCGAACTTACTACTTGGATCTAGTACTAGCTGGGACTCGCAAACTTCTACTTGTTTGATTGGGATCATTGCATCAATGTGAATAAAAAAATAAAAAATTGTAAAAAAAGAAAAATTCGATTTCAAAGTCGGGAGCCCACGTTTCTAGTTTAAGAACCACGAACCGACCCGGACCCGTTTGACCGATTTTGACTCCAAATTTTTTTAAGAAAAATTGGACCGAAAGCTCCAACCAGTTAAAATCTCCACTCTTAGCAATAGGTGCATAACGAAGATTCACTGCCTTTGAAATAAGGTGCATCTTTTGGATATGGTATAATCTTGACCACTAAATGGAGTCTCAATCTAAAATGGTTTGATATAATGATCCATATTAACGTGTACCAAAAAAGTGCACACATAATGAATAGACAAAGTGAAAATATATAAGTTGAATCCATTTTAGTCTACTCTTCTTCATCCGAAATCAATTCATCATCTCTCTCTAAAATCGGTCAAAATAATTTTCATATCATTTTCAAGTTTTAAATCAAGCAAGTAGTGTTCTTGACAAAATCATTCTATCAAAAAATTACAATCAAATTGTGGTTTGACGATAAAATTAATATCATTCTATTTTAATATTGGAAGAAATGTTATATCGTGGGAGATGTACGTCCACATAAACTTGATAGCATCGAGGGCAGGGACAAAATCTATTTTAAGGATATTTGAACAAGCATACCTCGCTTCGTATGTAAGATCAATTAATGTGGCACAAGTAATATTATTAATTAAAATGGTTTATTATTAATAAAATTCTATTGGTCCATTGAGAAGTGACAGTTTAATAACTATTCAATTTGATGGAAAGTGGGTAATTTTCTTTTATAACCCATGAAACTGTCTCTCTCTACCTATAAACGTGAATGAAGTCCATCAAATTAAAATATTCAATTAGATAGAGAAAAAGAGAGAGCGGTTTTACTAGTTTCTATTTTGTAGGTTTAAATCTTTTAATTATTGCTATGGACCAATGTATGTTTCTTGACCATATGTGAAAATCATGAATTTCGAAGATCGTGATATTATGGTTAATTAATTACTTGCACGTGATATCAGAGCCAAGTTAGGAAATTCTTGATTCTCCTTTAAAGATTATTTTTATTTCATTTATCGATCCTTCGTAATTTTAATCGATTTATGAATAAATGTCTGAAATTTGAAAACAATTAAGGTTATGTCTCTCTTGAAATTAATGATATCAATCGTTGTTAAATTTAGTTTGCACATAGCCATTAATTGTGTTAATTAAGTTCTGGGTCTTTATTTTCTTCATAATTACTCTAAATGGTTTGAAAGAAAAGGAGACTTTAATGAGTTTCATACGTTTATAGTATTATCGAAATGCATATTAAATACGTCATTGTTTGTTTTAATCTTGAAATTGGTTTGAATTTCATTTTCTTCCAAAAGCCTCAATTTCAAAGAAATGGCAGAAATGTGTACATATATATATTTATATACAGTACCGTAATTAATGGAGCAAAGACATTGGAGGTACTTCACTGCACAAGATAAGAATTTTGGAATTATTATACGAGATTTCAGGTTTCCATGTGAATGATAATTAATTGTGATTATTAGTGTCTTTCATTGCCGACATATATTCTGCTTATTGCTCAAAAATGTGCTTATTGCTCAAAAATGTCAATAAAGTGATGGATTTATTATGTATTTTGTGACTGAATAAGAATGTGTGAAACTGTAAATAAACATTAAATGGTAAATGCTTCGTTTATGTAATTTATGTTCGATTAATGTTGTTTGTCAGTTACCAATGTGGTCAAACCTAATGGTATTGTGAACACTAAATTACATAATCTATTTATTAATTACTCATAATGTTTGATGCTTATAAATGAAAATGACATTATTTATTGTTGTCAAGAACACATTGACGTTCATAGATTATAAAATTGTTATGAATCGTCTAAAGGCTGATCAATTAATTTTATTAATCTTGAATATAATCGTGGTTAATTGATATATTCAGTTGGATGTGTTTTGTATATTCAAAGATAACACACATGTCTGATTAAGGTATATTTAATTACCAATTAAGTGAAACTAAACTAGCATCATTATGTTTATTATGATGGTTTAACGTAGTATTACCCAAAGGAGAACTACGGTATACATTTAATGTTATCTGAATCTAAATTTAAGTGTTTAAGTCAAAACTCAAAACATTAATGTTAGAGTTTTTTATATTTTGCAGTATATGTTCTCGTTTCTCTACATTCGCATGCCTCATCTGTATCACTGTTCAGTGTGCTCAATTTCTTTGATTGGTTTAAACAAGTCCAGTTCAACTTAGGTGTTTTGGTCTTAGACTTGGCACTTCAACTTGAGAAACTTGATGATCTCACTGATGAGAGCAGTGCTGATGAAAGATCTTTCCATAAGATCTGGGAAAGATCAAATAGATTAAGCCTAATGTTTAGGCGGATGTCCTTAGCAAAGAATATCAAGTCCACTATCCCTAAAATTGAGATTGCTAAGGAATCACTTGCTAGCACACTGATGGGTACCCTAATCACTATGAAATTTTATGGTACTCGTACCATGCATGAGCATATTACTGAAATAAGTAACATTGCAGCAAGACTTAAGACTCTTGGGATGACTGTGGATGAGAAATTTTTGGTATAGTTTATCATCAACTCCTTGTGTCCTAAGTATGGTCCATTCCGTATGAACTATGATACCTTAAAAGACAAATAGAATGTGCATGAATTGCACAGTATGCTGGTGCAAGAGGAGACAAAACTTAAGAATCAACTAAAGCATTCTGTTCATCTCATAAGTCATCAAGGAGCTGGAAGAAATATAAGAAATGGTCTGGAAAGGGCATTAAGCATGGACCGCTAAAAATAAATGAGTCATATGTCCAAATCCACAATAAGAAGCATAAGAAAGATACGTGTCATTTCTGTCGTAAACCTAAGCACCATAAAAAGGATTGCTTGAAACGTAAGGTATGGTTCGAAAGTAAATGTACGATTATTTCTTATGTATGTTTCGAATCTTATATGACAAAAGTTCCTTATAATACTTGGTGGATTGATTTTGGATATACCACACATGTTACCAATACGATGCAAGGATTTCTTTCAATTCGGATCATAAATCCAAATGAAAAGTTTGTTAATATGGGCAATCGAGTCAAAGCTCATGTTGAAGCTATTGAAACCTACTGTTTGATTTTAGATATAGAAAGTCATTTAGATTTATTTCAAACTCTTTATGTACATTTTATTTCCTGCAATTTAGTTTTCTTATCAAAACTTGATTCTTGGATGTTTGAGTTTGTTTTAAAAAAAATCATCTTATCGATTTTGTTACTCTTTGTTATGACTTATATAAATTAAAGCTTGATAACCTCTTTGCCGAGACTCTTTTAACATTACATCATAATGTTGATACTATTTATTGAATAAATGATCTGCTAACTTATGGCATAAACATTTGGGTTACATATCCAAAGAAATGATAGAAAGATTAGTAGAGAACAAAATTGATAAGTGTAGTTTTTATACTTATTTGTGGCGCTAAATCATGATATTTTGTTGTCTTTTGAATTNTTTGTGTGTTTGTATTAGGTTTCAATTTTGTTTGAGGACAAACAAAAAATCAAGTTTGGGGGTTTGATAAGTATGGATTTTATACTTATTTGTAGTGCTAAATGATGATATTTTATTGGCTTTTGAATTAAATTCTGCCTAATTTATGTTAAATTGTTGTTTGTACGTAAAACTTTATGTTTAATGAAGAATTGAAGAAAAGAATGCAAAATAAAGGGGAAATGGCAAAAATCCAAAGTGCGAGGACTAAATTGGCATCTGCAGCACAAATAAATTTATTTCAGGGATTAACTTGCATTATATGAAAGTTGTTGGGCTTGGAAAGAATAATGAATTTAATTTAGTGTTGAAATATTGTTGGGTCTAAAATTGGACTTAACATTGGCTAAAGGGAATTAGAGTAGATATATATATATCTACAAGCCATAGAGGGAAGCGTGCAGCAAAGAAAAAAATAAAAAATAAAAGACGCACGGAAGAGGAGCAGGCAGAATTGAGAGAGAGACATTCACGTACACAAAGTCTGCAGTTTGTGGAATTAAAAAAGGTATAAACAGCAGCCATAGAGGATAGAACAATTGCTGAATTTTGCTATATATATA
>CAIGRN010102925.1:0-11080 GCA_903798345.1 Fraxinus anomala | reverse complement strand
TTCACACTTCCACCAGCATGAACCTTGACAACACCCTCTTCTACAATCCGTCGGTTGGCTCTTGTGATAGAACATTGTACTATCGGATTAAAAAAACAATACGCTAGGCTCTACTTGGACATTATTATTTTCAAATAAAATTTTTCCGTCCTCAATGTTATAACCTACAAGAATCTTGGTTATTAAAATGTTCAAAAGTTTCAATGGTAGATGTTGCAGTGATCACTACTTCCATGACGAAGACCTAGACGTTGAAAAATCAACAATTTTCCACGGTTTACAAATTCTGATATTAAAAAAATGCAGGTCGACCATTGGAATTATTAAAAACTTTATCCAAATATTTATCAATAATCATAGCATCCAATAAGGCTGTCAATGTTGTCGGTATCAGTATCGACATCGACATCGACATAGACATTGACAGGTTTAACCCAAACGACCTCCTATATCCTACGACCCTATGACAATCATTTTCTTCGTCCATGATATATTTCACACTTCCACCAGCATGAACCTGTGCAACACCATTTTCTCCAATCCGTCGGTTGGCACTTCTTATAGAATATTGCACTATCAGGTTAAAAAAATACAATACGTTAGGCTTTAGTTGGAAATTATTATTTGTAAATAAAAACATATAGAATGTAAATATTATATTCCCTAATAACAGTTTTAAGAATGCAAAAGCATCATTTTCACACTATTTTTCGCCCGCGTCATCTATGAACCACACTAAAAAATTGTTGCGCCATTAACAAATGGGAAACAATGGTGAGAAATTGTGAGAAATTTAACCATTTCTTCATCCTCCAGCACGCAAAATTCTCATTCTTCGAGTCGCAAATCGTCTTTCTTGTTCCCAACTCTCCTTGCACAATTTTTTCAATGTTTAATTGATGATGAAGTTCCACTTCCTGATCTAGGATCTGAAATAGATTCATGTGTCGTTCTCGTAAAGAAGCTGCAAGAGATGCTTCTTTGTTCTTCAAATTGTTATATAAAAGAGTCCTATAGCTCAGATAGTTCAGAAGTTTCAATGGTAAATTTCTAAAGTTTGAGTTGTTTGCATGATGTTCACTCACTCTTTGAAATATCAAAGTATTTAATCCACTTGTAATCACAAGTGTGGTAAGAAATCTCTTATTTTCTTCAAGATATTGTGTGTTAACAATGAACCCAATGCTCTTGGTACATTCATTTTCTCTTTTAATCCGTTTTTCCAAATGGGAGAGAATTAGTTAGTAGAAAGAGGATGACTAAGTGAAATGCTTAGGAGAACACGAGTTAGAGAAGATGAAAAGTGAAATGCTTGTTCCGTTTCAGTGAACTTTCCTTGGTTTTGCTTACAAATTCTAATATTAAAAAAATGCAGATTGACCATTGGAATTATTAAAAATTTTATCCGAATATTTATCAATAATTGTAGCATTCAATGAGGATGTCATTGTTATCGGTATCGACATCGACATTGATAGGTTTAAACCTAAACAACCTCTTACATCCTATGATTCCACGACGATCATTTTCTTTCTCCATGA
Organism: Fraxinus anomala; assembly: GCA_903798345.1. Classification (NCBI taxonomy): domain Eukaryota; kingdom Viridiplantae; phylum Streptophyta; class Magnoliopsida; order Lamiales; family Oleaceae; genus Fraxinus; species Fraxinus anomala. The sequence goes on along the minus strand of CAIGRN010102925.1, from coordinate 9,539 downwards.
TATATTTCGCACTTTTACTAGCATGAACCCATGTAGAATCATTTTCTCCAATCCGTCGGTTGGCACCTCTTATAGAATATCGTACTATCAGGTTAAAAAATACAATACGTCAGGCTATAGTTGGACATTATTATTTGTAAATAAAAACATATAGAATGGAAACATTATATTTCCTAATAACAGTTTAAAGAATGCAAAAGTATCATTTTCACATTATTTTTCGCACGCGTCATCTATTAACCACATTAAAAAATTGTTACATCCTATGATTCCACGACGATCATTTTCTTTCTCCATGATATATTTCGCACTTTTACTTGCATGAACCCATGTAGAATCATTTTCTCCAATCCGTCGGTTGGCACCTCTTATAGAATATCGTACTATCAGGTTAAAAAATACAATACGTCAGGCTATAGTTGGACATTATTATTTGTAAATAAAAACATATAGAATGGAAACATTATATTTCCTAATAACAGTTTAAAGAATGCAAAAGTATCATTTTCACATTATTTTTCGCACGCGTCATCTATTAACCACATTAAAAAATTGTTACATCCTATGATTCCACGACGATCATTTTCTTTCTCCATGATATATTTCGCACTTTTACTTGCATGAACCCATGTAGAATCATTTTCTCCAATCCGTCGGTTGGCACCTCTTATAGAATATCGTACTATCAGGTTAAAAAATACAATACGTCAGGCTATAGTTGGACATTATTATTTGTAAATAAAAACATATAGAATGGAAACATTATATTTCCTAATAACAGTTTAAAGAATGAAAAAGTATCATTTTCACATTATTTTTCGCATGCGTCATCTATTAACCACATTAAAAAATTGTTGCGCCATTAACAATTGGGAAGAGTGGGAGAGATATATTCATTAAATTCAAATATAAAAATTACTTCAACTTAAGTTTTAATAAAATCCTAGTCAAAATATAAGGTTAACACTAAAAAGAAGCTTCAACAAGAGTAGCTTCGACTTAAGTTTTCATCAAATCCTAATCAAAATATACTGCCAGAACAAAAAGAAGCGTAGCCTTCAACAGTTTCAATAAAATTCTAGTCAAAACTTAGTGTCTCATCTATACTAAATCCTAGTCAAAACTTACAATTTCATCTATACTAATCAGTGAAATTTTTTTCCAAATAGAATTGGACTTGACCAACAACGGTGAGAAAGTTTAAAGGAGAAGTATAAGAAAACATGTATTGAGAAGGGTGGATATATATATAAAGCATTTTTCTTTTTCTAAACGACCTCCTATATCTTATGACCCGACAACGATCATTTTCTTCCTCCATGATATAGTTCACACTTCCACCAGCATGAACCCTGACGCACCATCTTCTACAATCGTCGGTTGGCTCTTGTGATAAAACATCGTACTATCGGGTTAAAAAAATACAATACGTCAGACTCTACTTGGACATTATTATTTTCAAATAAAAATTTTCTGTCCTCAATGTTATAACCTACAAGAATCATGCTCATTAAGAAGTTCAAATGTTTGAATGGTAGATGTTGTAGTGATCACTGCTTCCATGACGAAGACCTAGACGTTGAAATATCAACGTATTTTCTACGGCTGAAATAATGAAGGTACTCGAAACCCCTTTCTCTTTTTCAGTGTGTTTTTAATGAAATTGACCTTATGGTTTTACTTTCTTTCTCCTTTTGAACCCATTTTTCATTAAGAATCTATCGGTGGTAATAGTGGTTGTAGTAGCCAATTTTTCTTTTTGCTAAATGAATTTACAACCTCATATTTTCTAAGGTCGATGGCCATTTTGATTTGGGGGAGGGGGTTAAGCATGGTTTGACACAAAGAATTCGTGCTTAGGAGAGAATTAGTTAGTAGGAAGAGGATGACTGAGTGAAATAATTGGGAGAACACGAGTTAGAGAATATGAAAAGTGAAATGCTTGTTCCGTTTTAGTGAACTTTCCTTGGTTGTACTTACAAATTTTGTTATTATAAAAATGCAGGTCGACCATTGGAATTATTAAAAACTTTATCCGAATATTTATCAATAATCGTAGTATCCAATGAGACTATCATTGTTATCAACATCGGCATCGACATTGACAGGTTTAAACCTAAATGACCTCCTACATCCTAAGACCCTACGACGATCATTTTCTTCCTCCATGATATTTTTCACACTTCTACCAGCATGAAACCAGGTAGCATCATTTTCTCCAATCCGTCAGTTGGCACTTCTTATAAAATATCGCACTATCGGATTAAAAAATACAGTACGTCAGGCTCTAGTTGGACATTATTATTGTTTGTAAATAAAAACATATAGAATGGAAACATTATATTTCCTAATAACAGTTTGAAGAATGTAAAAACATCATTTTCACATTGTTTTTGGCCTGCGTCATTTATGAATCACATTAACAAATTGTTGCACCATTAACAAAGGGAGAGGAGATGGGAAGATAGAGGGAGGACGGGGGAAGGGAGAGGCAAAATATAGGGTGTAGAAGTAACAATTATAGTAATCAACTGTTAAAATCGATAAAAATAATGATGATGAAGGAAGTATAGAGCAGGAGTAGGGAACCTTGACTTGCCAACTAAACAGTGGTACTTCTTCACATCATGAACCTCTAACTGTAGCAAATATCTTAACAAGTTATAATTTATTTGTTACGTAAAATTAGATTGAAGAGACATAATTAAAGAGAAAGAAGTAAAATATATTCATTAAATTTAATTATAAAAATTACTTCAATTTATGTTTTCATACAATCCTAGTCAAAATATAAGGCCAACACAAATAAGAAGTTTCAACAACAGCAGCATCAATTTAAGTTTCCATCAAATCCTAATCAAAATATACAGCTAACACAAAAAGAAGCTTAGCTTTCAACAGTTTCAATAAAATCCTAGTCAAAACTTACAATTTTATCTTAACCATGGTGAGAAATTTAACAATTTCTTGATCCTCCAGCACGTATAAAACCTCCTTCTTCAAGTCCCAAATCCTCTTTGTTGTTCCCAACTCTCTCTGCACAATTTTTTCAATGTCTAATTGATGACGAAGTTCTACTTCCAGATCTAGGATCTGAAATAGATTCATGTGTCGTTCTCTTAAAGAAGCTTCAAGATATGCTTCTTTGTTTTTCAAATTGTTAAATACAAGAGCTTATTGCTTAGATAGTTCAGAAGTTTCAATGGTAAATTTCTAAAGTTTGAGTTGTTTACATGATATTCACCCACTCTTTGAAATATCAAGGTATTTAATCCACTTGCAATCGCAAGCGTTGTAAGAAATCTCTTCTTTTTTCTTCAAGATACTGTGTGTTAGCATTGAACTTAATGCTCTTGGTACCTTCATTTTATCTTTCAATCCATTTTTCCAAATGGATCTTGTATGTGGTAACAGTTGAAGTAATCAACTGTTTCTTGTGAAAATGAGGCTTTAGAGACGATTTTTTTGCCAACGTATGCAATCCGCTGCTATTAGTAATAGAATAGCGATGATTTTCCAATGAAATATTTTTAAAAATCTATAATTATAAAATAAATGTGATTAAAACGGAATTACAAACGGCATACAGCCTTCGTTGAGATTCCATTGTTAATCCGTATGTAATTTTTATTTTTAAAAAAAATATATAATATAAAACATCACCAACAAAAATTGTGACGTACTGATCGTTGATACTAAAAATTCAAAGAATTAGAATTTAATTAAAATTTACCTACGGATCTATCAGTTGGTAATGTGCTAAATATCTGGTAATATTATTCCAACTAAATAAATTTGAATGTTAAATATTAGCTACAATTTGTTCTGTTAGTAGAATTAAAAATAAATCATAAATACAAACAAAATATGCAAATCACACTCTCGTTCTCCCCCTTAATTCTTTCAAATCCCAAATTCAAATCCCTCTTTCTCAGTGAAGTGTCATCAACATTCGTTACTGGAGCCCGTTACTTGCCTCCTCATCTAGCAAACACGAATAACAATTTGAAGATAACCAGAATGTGTTATTGAAAATCATTGATGAGTAACCTTGAAGGTAAAATATGATTGATTTTATTTTTTATGAGATTAATTTGTTGAAAAATAAAATGGATCGAGGTAATATATATGACACGATATTAAGTATATGATCTCAAACAAATAATAAGATAAAATGCAAAATAATTAATTGACAGATGAACGAAGTATTTTATTCAATTGACCAATATAGTGAAAACAAATATAATAACCGTGCCTACAAAATTATTTTATATTTCAATAATACAAAACTTGTGAAAAGAGTATACTATTTATAAGAGTGAATGCCAAATTTTAGAAATACTACAAAAATGGAAACAAGATCAAAAATCATGTGGAATAAAGAAACAATATTTTCCCAATATTTTTCCAACAAAAACACGTGCAAAGAATGAAAAAATCTACCTTCCCTTAAAAGAGGGGATCCTAAATTTACTATTCACTTGAAACCGAGTGTTCACACCACTGTAGCATCCCTATTTTCTTTTTCCTCTACATATGGTTCTACATAATAAAATGGATCGAGGTAATATATATGACACGATATTAAGTATATGATCTCAAACAAATAATAAGATAAAATGCAAAATAATTAATTGACAGATGAAAGAAGTATTTTATTCAATTGACCAATATAGAGAAAACAAATATAATAACTGTGCCTACAAAATTATTTTATATTTCAATAATACAAAACTTGTGAAAAGAGTCTACAATTTATAAGGGTGAATGCCAAATTTTAGAAATACCACAAAAATGGAAACAATATCAAAAATCACGTGGAATAAAGAAACAATATTTTCCCAATATTTTTCCAACAAAAATACGTGCAAAGAATGAAAAAATATTTTCTAAAAACTCCAACCTAATTCGGGTAAAAAAAAATTCAACAATCTCCACCTTGACACAAATTATGATGCAACGAATGAAGCTCCAAGATTTCTCCACGTGGAAAAATAAATCCGACTACAATGAAAAATTCGAACTCTTCAACAAAAACCATAAACCCAAACACCGAGTTCTTCAAAATTCACAAAGAATTAGAAATTACCAAACAATATCAAAGCACACCCTGTAGCAGAATCACCTCCCAATGCTTTCATAAAAGGCCCTTAGCTAGTGTCAACACCTTCAAAAACGCTAAAAGCATATGCAACCAAATCAGCATCCACGTACCTATCTCCAACGAGTCTATCCCTAGCAGTTGAATACAATGGAACCGTAGGTAATGGTGGCAAAGCGGAATTACCCATATCCTCCAAGCTTGATTGAATAGTATTCTTCAATATGGACCCCGAACCAAATGTCAAAGTTACAGTACCAAACTAAATCTCCATCATAGTAATAAATCTATGCTGACTTTTCTTCACAAATTCTGCATGACCTTGCAAGATGTATAATTGAGACATTTTCCACCCTTTCAATACAATATGAATACCCTTTCGAACCCTCAAGACTCCACCTTCTCCAAATAACATGTACCATTTTGAATCAAGAGTACTCAATGAAATGAGATTTTTCTTCAAGTTTGGAATCCGTTCCCTCATTTCCCCACATGTATCCCATTTTCTTCTCATTCATGCTCAACATATGCAGAGTTTACAACATTCTCACCACTTTTCAACCATTTGATCCTTCTCAAAACTCATACCGATGTTAACTTCAACTGAAGATGGCTACTAGAGTAAGATGGAGTTCTATGCCTAGGGTTCCCAGATTACAAAATGAGGAGGACAGTTCTGTCATCACTTCAATTGTTGGTTTTCTTAGGGTGTAGTGTATGTGTAATAAAGAACTTAATATTGTATCTTCTGGGTAACTAAAGTAATATATTGTGGTAGCACTAAATAACTTTTAATCTATTCTGATTTAGGGTCTAAAGAAATTTAGTTGATTTGTCGATGGCATTGTTTAATCCATTCTGATTCCTTGGAATTGATATTTGATGTAAATCAACATGTATCTAGAATTGATTGGTAATGCACAAAACATGTTTTTATGGTTTTGGCTTGAATGACCTTTCAATTCTTATGGTTTTGGATTGTTGCATTTTGGCCATTGGTAAGGACAATAGCATTAGCTACTATAGTACTGAGAACAGGCTAAGCAATATTACTAGTTTTAACACTAATATACAATAATTCATGCCTTTTTTTTTTTATATAAAGTTGAGTTGCTTTTGTTTTACAGGAAAAATATGACACTATAATTCATGAAAAATATGGTTCAAATGTGTCACAACCAGAAATTGACATTGAATCATGGTATGAAGCAACTCAAGGTCCTTGTAAAGGTGATCACCTGTATATGCTTGGTATTCAATGGAAATTTTTGCACAAAGATGGCATATCCTCTGGTTCACCTAATGTTCCATATGATGTACACGCAGAATTCATCACTTTACAAGAGGAATTTTGTTCTGCTTGTAAGAAGATATATCAACTTACAAGGGAAAATGATGGATTATTTCCAAAAATGGAAGATGGTAGGCGAGAAGAAGAGAAGAAGCACATTGAGTTTGAATAATCCATACTTCGAATGTTGGGAGAAATGAATGGATCACGAGATTAGTCATTCAAGCACAATGAACTTCAATGATTGGGCATACTTTGTTTATAAAAATTTACAATTGAAAGTGTGTAGATCTTTCTTTTGCTAATTGATCGAGTGTATAATTTTAGTATTGACTTTTAAAATGGAAGCAAAACTGATCTAATTTTGTGTAACTTTGAAATTTAGATTAATGGAATTAAAATATTTGTAATTTCGTATTCGTTGTTTGTTTATCTATGATTTTATTTTATATATTTTAACTTTTAAAATAGTTTTAATTCACAATAGAAATATATTAATATAATAATTAATGGATTTTTTTAAATTGTAATCCAAATTTTTGACGGAAATAAAAAAATGGAAGATGTGTAACTATTTAGAAACAAGTAGTTTCGTAGTAAATATGTTGGTATTTAGTTATGAAAACAAAAATAGAAGATTCATAGCTATTTAGGAACAAATATTTCCGTAGGAAATATATTGATAGTTAGCGACGTAAACAAAAAGGGATTATTCATAACTGTTTAGTAACAAGTAATTCCGTAGGAAATATTTCACCATTAATCACAAACAGATTAGTGACTAAAATTTCGTCTCCAATTAGCTATGACAAATTTCGTTGGTAAATAGCAACACTTTTTTTCCGTCACAATTACCGACGGCTAATATAAATCCATCACTGTATTTACCGGTGGGATGTTTACCATTTGATTTACTGACGGATGGATTTCGTCTCTAAAAGTTATTATCAATAGATTTCAAGGCTTCAGCGACTGATAATTCAATCTCTGAAACCACCTTTCTTGTAGTGATTATAGATAATTTTTTTCGAAATGTGGTTAATCAATCGAATAAAATTGAAGTACACTTACCTAATTGATAATAGAATGAAAATATAATTACCAAAAATAAATTTTACCATAGATTAAATCTTATTAACAAAAATACTTCGCTTTGTCTTTTGATATTTGACGGTCATTTGTGGACAATAAAGTAGTGTACATTGAATAATTATGAATAATGATATTCATCTAGAGTTTAGATAATTATTGGTCTATATGGGAGTGTGGTAACTTCTACATTGTTAATGTTTGAAAGGTATTGTTTGTTATATAATTGGGACCCTAGACGATTAGCATTACTATTATATATTTAGCTAATTGGCCTCTAATGATTGTTAGTTATGCCCTTGTTTGGGCTCCATTTTATTAAAGTTTTTAGGAAAAATGTATTTTGGAATATTAATTTTTTTTTAAGAATGTGTGGTTAAAAAAAGAAGGAAAAATTTTGAATTTACGTGTAATATTATTTTATTGAAAATATGTGGTTAAAAAGAATAAAAAGAAAAATATATTAAGATTAACATAAAATCCAAACTTGGGCTAAGTTTGTTCAATTGGTCATCTAAGAACATTTTTAAGAAACTCCCAAAATACCAATATACTCTTTATTTTAGAAAATTAGTTTATTAAAAATAAGTTTCAAAAGGCTATTTATTTCAAAATTTTAAAATAGAGAGTGAGGTTTGCTCTACAAGTTTGGATGGTCAAACCCAATCTTTATTTTTATTCTATAATAATTGCAAATAAGTTATAGATTTCAATACTTTAATTTTAATTGATTCTCTATTCATAAACTATTGTGTTAAATAAAAGATGAGAAAAATCATTATAATATATATTAAAGAAACAAAGTGAAGAGTCAAACTATAAAGCATTGTTGGAGTGTTTTTAAATGTACTTGTATTATGTATAAAATAATCTTTATTAAATATTAATAGAGTCTCAAATACTATAAAACCATTGACATGATTTACGTGTTCTTTTAATTGTTTCTTTGCCTTCTATGATTTTAGTGCTAGTTTGATAAAATTTGGCTAACTTTTTATCTGGTCAAATTTTAATTGTAATTACATATTTAATGAGATTTATAACTTTTATCAATTTTTTTTACTATATGTTTCATCAACTTTTATCGAAATTCTACTAAAAGTTTTATAAAATAATTTGTCAAACAACCCCTAACTTTATGCAAATTTATTTTCAAGTTGCCATGTTCGTAATAGAAAGATATCAAATAATGGAACAAGTTAAAACGTAGCAATGGACTGAAAAAACCTCTATTTGTACTAAAAGGCTTCTTTGGCACTTATTTTCTCCAATATCGCTTTCAATCACATAATTTATGTGAAACACCTTTTTTTTTTTCACATTGAACCATACATTCTCTAATAAAAATCATTTTTCTTTGAAAAATTCTATCAACAAATAAGCTTTAAGTAACATTACTCAAATATATGAATGGTTACAAGGTCAAGGCCTTGGTTAATGGTACTTACATATTGTATTTTTCGTCCCTTTATGAAAACAAAATTATCTTTTTCAGATTTAAATTTTAATCAAAGTCAACAATTAATTTCAATTACATATTTTATGTGATCCGCAATTTTTCAACCACACATTACATTAACTTATATTAAAAATTTCTAAAAATTTGATTTTAATCTTAATTTCTACACTTGTTTTTCAATGAAAACCATTATATTGACAGCTTGTTCCATGAATTGGAGGTCAAAGTTAAATGCAGAAAAAACCAAGTGCTATTGACACCAAACATCCAAGACTGCAATTTATCGAGTTTCACGTTGTCTTTCTATTTATACACTCGCATCAAACATCACTACTATTAGGAGTGGACAAAATGTCCCGACCAAACCAAACCAAGTGGTTCGGATCGGTTTTATAAAAAAAAATTAATGGTTTTGGTTCTGGTTCGGTTATAGTTCAAAAACCACAACCAGAAACAAAACCAAACTTAATATTTAATTATATATATATATATATATATATATATATATATATATATATTAATTAGTGGAAACTCTAATTTTATATTTATTGGATATAGCCCATTAATTGAATGCAGTTTGTTAATCGATTTTGGATCAT
>CAIGRN010102921.1:0-14707 GCA_903798345.1 Fraxinus anomala | reverse complement strand
AAATTGAATGTCCATCACGGTACTGAACATGTGTTGTTGACTCTTCCAAATTCGGCACGTCCCTACAAGATGTATAATTGAGACATTTTTCGTCCATCCAATACAATTTGGGCACCTTTATAAACTTTCAAAACTCCACCTCCATCAAAGAACTCATAACCTTTTGAATCAAGGATAGACGAAGAGATGAGATTCTTCTTTAAATTCGGAACATGTCGAACCTAACCAAGTGTTCTAATTGTTCCATTCAAAAGTTTCAATCTGACAGTACCAATTACACTAACCCGACAAGATGCGTTGTTTCCCATAACCTCGACACCTTTGAAAACCATTTCATATGTAGTAAACAAGTTCTTATTAGGACACATATGAAACATATACTGAATCAATAATCCAATCCTCCTCTGGTTTAGATTCGACGTAAGAAATAGCTAAGAGATCTCCACCAATGTTCTCCGCGAGGTTTGCTTTGCCTGAAGTATTTGAATTTCTACTTGCAGCCATCATTTATTTATTATGCAATTTGAGTAGTTAACGAAAAAAGTTTTAAGAACCAATTCACCCTCTCTTGATTAGCCATTCTTGGGCTTTCACGGAATTATCTTTCAAAACGTCCTGAAGAATAGTTTTTGATAGATGAAGATGAATGTGAGAAATTACTTTCTTATCCTTCCGTAACTTTTCCTCCGCGGTTAAAGTTGCTGACATCTTGTCAATTCCCAGCAACGCATCATCCAAATCCAGTTGTGAGAGTACTGCACGTATCTTAACCTGCCATAGCGAAAATCTAGTGCTCCGATTTAAAAGCGGAATGTCATACTTCATGGAAGCCATCACGATCAAAAATTTCGAACAAACCAAAAAAAAGTTACGGAACTGCTGAACCTGGCTCTGATATCACTTGTTAGGATTGATACCACTTGTTGTGAAACCAACCACCAGATTGAGATATTGAAGTTATATGGTACAATATGAAATATTTGATTAAGAACAAAAGAATAAAGAAGACAAAAATATTGTAAAAGAATTAAGAGTTTTATTAACCAATAATAATGGAGAAAGAAAATTACAATGATCCTAAAAGTTAGTAATCATATATCTCACACCTTAAAATTGTACAGAAGAGCCTAGTATTTATAGAGAAACATGTAGGGGACGTCCAAAATCTTAATAGGTGATTTGTAGTTCAAGTAGAATGCCAAAAATGCGTTAAAACGCGAAAACGGCATTGGGCCGGTAACACCGTCACTCGAGCGACAGCCCCGTCGCTCGAGCTACGGGGTAGCGATAGGCGGACGACAAGTCTCGGGTTGTATTTCTGTCGACCTTACTCGAGCGTCAAACTAGCGGTATGCTAGCGAAAAAGCAGCGACTTTTCTTCCCTGTCCATAATTCAACATTTTCAAGTCCAATACAAATTTCAATTTTCAATGGGCTTCCAAAGTAGAACTTCAACTGACATATGACTCCAATAGCATTCCAAACTTGAATTCTTCATGACGTGCACTTCAATTAGAATTTTTCAAATACTTCAACAAAATAATTCGCCCCCCCCCCAAATTTCAACAATCTCCACCTCGACACTAATTGCACTAATCGGGTCACACCCAAATTTCAACAACAATAATAATAAGCCATGTTCAGTGTGGAGATTAAAATCAAATTTTTAGTAAGCCCTATTTGATCCACATTCCTTTCAATACTCATTTTCAACCATACATTTTTCAATAAAATAATATTACACGTAAATTCAAAAAATTTCCTTATTTTTTAATCACATATTTTTCATCACATCAAATCATAAAATGTATTTTCTTCTCAAATAATGTGCATCAAACACTCCCTAAATTTTGATGAAATTTGATAAAATATGTGATTGAAAAATTGTAAATCTTACAATTATAATTATTTATTTTGATTTAAATTTTAATTTTAATTTACAAAATGCCAAATACACCCTTAAAGCACCTAACAGAACCTTTTTCGCACCAGAAAAATACTTCCATACTCGCGACCAACAGGATAATTTCGTACAATATCGAAAGACTCCTCTCGTAAACATGGCAGTACGACAAGCGAGTAGAGATATTTATCTAAACGCGCGAGTGGGTTGTGAGAATTTAGGGCTATTTATTGTTTTTTCCGTTTGCAGCACCGAGACAAGTCTTGACCAATCATATAACAGACACGGGCCTCGTTTGTTTCCATGCACTTGCTTCTTTTTTATTTATTTTTTATTTTATTGCGATGAAGTCCTCAAATTTTACTAAATAGTGTTTTAACCTCGATCGAAATTCAAAAGTTTTATATTAGCCCATCAACATTTCCAAATATGTGAAAATGGACTATGCTAGAGATTCAAGTTAAGCCCGGTTTGACAATTATTACTTGAAATTTTTTTTTTTACATATTCATTTTTAACTACATATTCAAATAATAAAATATTTTGTACGTAAATTCAAAAAAATTGACATATTTTTTAACTGCACATTCTATTAAAAATCACTATTTAAAATAGTGTTTTGACCAAATAATATTCATCAAACAATATGTAAGGGGATGTTTGATGGATATTATTGAGGAAAGAATGTATTTTAAATAATAATATGATTGAAAATATGTAGTTCAAAAGTAAGGAAAAATTATTGATGTGGTGAAAAATATTATGAGTTTTGTAAGAATGTAAGGGTTAAATATTTTTATTTTAATTTTTTTGACGAATATATTTTACATTGATTTATGTAAATTTATAATATTAAAAACTTTAAATGGTGAATGGGCACGATCAGAAAAGAGCATAAAATGATTTATATATTCAGAAAAAGTTAAAACAATAATAGTTAAAGTTTATATTTATGTTCCCACCGACCTCAAGTGATCTAAAATTAGCGGTTCGTGTTTATAAATTCTTCGATCACTTTTTATTCACATATTTTGAGTAACTACAAGTATTATTCGCTTACTGATTATTAAGAGAATTGTACACACACAATGACACCTCCTACTATAGTTAAGATATTTTGGATCGTAATATTTCTAGTATATTTTCGACATGCATTAAGTACATGATATATTTTAGATAGTTCCCCAATATAGAAAAATACACGAGCGAACAAATTACTAAAGAATTTCTACGTCTTCTTCCCTCGATTATACGTTCAATTTATATCTCGTGTTTCATCGATATCCAACAAAATTAAACTCCACAAACTTAACCTGCTAGCCACGCTCGTTCAAGCGTCCATAAAACCATTTGTTGGACAAAAAGATAGTTGTTAATAAATATTTATGTTGCTCGGTCCATTACGTGCCATGCACTTGACAAAATGATTCTTCCATAAAACTCATTACTTCGTAGAAAACATGTTTTAGAGCTGGTCTCAAATTTCATGAGTGCCATGTAGAAGAAAATGAGTGACATATATGATCAAATAAGTTAGTTTTGTGAAAATTTATTAAACCCTTTTTAGGTTTAGTTTAAGTCTTTTAGTAAAATTCCATGAAAGTTAATAAAATATGTATTTGAAAAGTTGATAAAAATTGTGAATCTCGTTAAATTAAATATGTGGTTAAAATTAATTTGTTAACTCTAACTCAAAATTTTATCAACTTTTAGTTAAATTAAGCAGTGGCATATATGGAATCAAAATGCAGACCATAACGTATTTTTTCGAGTTAAAAATAAAATAATAATAAGGGTGTGTTTGAGCCACATTATTTTGGAAGAATGTATTTTGAAACAGTAGATTGATAGAAAATATGTTGTTGAAAAAGAAGGAAAATTTATTGATGTAATAAAAAATATTATTTTATTGAAGAATGTGTAGTTGAAAATGAGTAGAAGAATGATAATGAAAAAAATCAAACAAGGACTAAATGAAAAACTCATGACAAAATATATGAAAAATCATTTTAATTTATACCAAACATAGCTAAAGATTTATTTATTTGTTTTTGTTTTTTATTGAAGGAACAATCAATGAATTATTAATAGGGTCTTATGAAATTTTTAGTCTCGAAAGAACATCAATTACCTGTTAACTTGTACGTATTATGTATCCAGGAGGATGGCATTTTCGCAGTGTCTACTCCAACGTCACTTTCTGAACAACCCCACTTCTCTCAATTTTTTTTGTAATTTATTTCGTTTTCTTCAACTTTTATAGGTGTCAATCAGCGTTTGAGGAAACAGATCGGCTTCGGAAATTTTCCAGTTTCACGACGTCTCCTAAGGCGGTTTTAAGGTAAAACGGAAAGTTCACTGGAGCAGTTCGTGCTGTTAATGATGTGTTTGAGTTTGTTTTTGTTGTTTTCTGTGTTTTTTGGTTTGATCTTGGTGGATTGAGGATTTTAGTGAATTTTTAACTGGTTCTGGTGTTTTATGGGTTTATCTTGATGATTAATTTTAGGTTTTTGAATATGTTTTATGACTTCTAAAAGAGTAGAAGTTGAAATTTTTGTTTACTTTTTTCTGTTTTCATTTTGGACTGAAAAATATTTGGCTAAGTTTCTTCAAGACTCTGATCCCTTTAATTGTCTCATGAAATGTTCTGGAATAAGGTTTTTAATTTTTGCATCTTGATTATTTTCGTGTTTTTCAACTTTTTATATATGATATGATTTGGGATTGTCGAGCTCTCTATATTGTTGATTTCTACCGTTTCTTTCCATTTTTTTTTTGTTAAGTTTAATTTTGGTTTGTATTTGATGACTGTTCAGCTGATAGATTTTTTCAGTACTTTATTTATACGAAACATTTTTCTTTGACAATATCAACGTTCTAAGAGCTTTTGTGAAATTATCAGCATCTATTTCGCTTAAAAAAATGTCTTTACATGTAAAAGTACAAAACAATTAAACATACTTCTATAATTCCATATGAAGAGCCTTAACGGGATTTGCTTTTAGGGTGTTTCTATCATTTTAGATAAGCTCATTTGCTCAACGTGTTAATTGTCTGATGTTTCTAGGGTTTAGCGATCATGTTTAGTGGATTAATAGTTGTTCTCATGCAGAATAACTGGATGTTTTTGGCATCCTCATTTTTTCTTTTAATGAATTTTGACACAGTCTTGCAACTGTCTACTTAAGTGCAACTTTCTCTGATGGATGAATATCTATATTAATGATTTTTAATTGTGTGGAAACTAAATATTTTGCTACGCCATTTGGTCTTGTAATTCCTATTTGGTGAGAACAGTTTCTAATTCCTATATGGTGTGATAGCTACCATGGGGAGGAAGAAGCGAACTGATCATCCTGGTAGAGGTGAGAGCTCTGACTCCCAGGAGACTGAAGGAGGACATGACCGCGTTCAACATCCACCAACACAACATCCACAGCAGCAAGGCGGACACCTAGGTGGAGGAGGAAGAGGAAGAGGATGGGGACAACAGCGTGGAGGGTATGGTGGCCACGACGGCAGAGGTGGTAGAGTCTCTCCACAACAGTATTATCGTGGGCCTGCTGAATATCAGCAAGGGAGGGGTGGTCAGCAGTATCAAGGGGGACCACCCCCTCAGCGCCGTGGTGGCATTCAAGGCGGCAATGGGACTCCTGCTGTTGGTGGGCTGTCTAGGCCACCAGCTCCCGAGCTGCACCAAGCAACCCAGGCCCCATATCAAGCTGGGGTGATGACTCAGCCATTGTCATACCAGAGGCCCGCAGAGATGCACGCTGAGGCCGGTTCTTCATCCCAGCTCCCTGAGGCAACATCTTCACATGTTACACAACAAATCCAGCAACTAGTTATCCAGCCAGGAGCATCCCCGAGCGATGCAATGCAACCTGCATCTAGCAAGTCAATGAGATTTCCTCTACGGCCTGGCAAGGGTAGCTATGGTACCAAGTGTGTTGTGAAGGCCAACCACTTTTTTGCCGAGTTGCCTGACAAGGACTTCCATCAATATGATGTGAGTAACTAGTTCTTTCCCTGCTTCTCTAATTTTGTTTGTTTCTTTTAGGCACTGTGTTGTTTTATCTTGACTACATTGCTAATCTTTTTTACTTTAACGGTATTAGGTATCAATTACCCCTGAGATCACATCCCGTGGCGTTAATCGAGCTGTGATAGAGCAATTGGTGAAACTTTACCGGGAATCACATCTAGGACAGAGGCTTCCTGCCTATGATGGAAGAAAGAGTCTTTACACTGCTGGGCCTCTCCCTTTTGTCTCAAAAGAGTTCAAGATCATCCTTATTGATGAAGAAGATGGTCCCGCCAGCACTAGGTTTCATTCCATATTCCCTTCGGTGTTTGTTGTCTACCCTTGATTGCGTAAGATTGTTTATCCGTAACAAGTTTTTAGACATTGATTTCTTGTTTTTCTATTGATGCAGGCCACCGAGGGAGTTCAAGGTCGTGATCAAGTTTGCTGCACGGGCTGACTTGCATCATTTAGGGATGTTTTTGCAGGGAAAGCTAGCTGATGCGCCACAAGAAGCTCTTCAGGTTTTGGACATTGTTCTCCGTGAATTGCCAACCACCAGGTATGTATATTGGGCCGTTGGCCTTGTTTTACTTATCATGGCCTTGTTTTACTTATCATCTCTTCTATAAAATTTTCTTGCCTTTTATTTGGTTTGATATCTATTTGTTGAGTGCAGATTTTGTCCAGTTGGCCGCTCATTCTATTCCCCTCATTTAGGGAGAAAGGAGCCTTTGGGTGAAGGGCTGGAAAGTTGGCGTGGTTTCTACCAAAGTATTCGCCCAACTCAAATGGGGTTGTCTCTGAACATTGGTGAGCAACTCTTCCCATTTATTTGAATTTGAAATTGCATTTTCACCTACTAATTAAATCCTCTTTTTACTGTTGAAATTTATCTCTAGTTTTCTTTTCTCATAGGAGCAGTAGTTATTATTTGTATAATGATGTCTGCGTTTGTCTTTTAAATGATCTCTTTTTTCTTCTGTACAATGTTCTGTCATGGAGCAGATATGTCATCTACTGCTTTCATTGAGCCACTCCAAGTGATCGATTTTGTCTCACAGCTTCTGAATAGGGATGTTTCGGCTAGACCACTGTCTGATGCTGATCGAGTAAAGGTTAGAAACTGCATCTTCTCTCTTTATGATTTTTTAACAGTATTTTGGTTGTACACTTCATTTCTTCCAATTTACTGAGCTCGGTTCCTGCACTTTTTAGTTGTTATGGTAGGGAACTTTTGAAATTGAGGTTCCTAGTATGACACGAGGCACACCTCAAGGCACGACTTTCAAAACACTGATCTTATGCTACTGATTTGAGTCTTGAATTGAATCCTTTTTCACAGTTTTAGAAAAAAAAAAAATCAACAATTTTAGAAGGGATATTTCAAACATGCTTCTGTTTATAAAATGGGAATAATGTCATTTCCTGTTAAAGTTTGATATTCAATTTTTACTAGATCATTTCGCTTTTTGGAGTTTCATCTGACGAATCATGATATCAGCTGAACATATTTGTTTCTGATCTCATGTCTTCCCACCCTTGAGTTAATTGAAGCATCGTGGATTTTAGCTCTTATTGTATACACATATTAACTAGAATTTGCTTGTTTCACAATCTACTATAAACATTAATTTTACAGATCAAGAAAGCATTGAGAGGAGTGAAGGTGGAGGTTACTCATCGAGGAAATATGCGCAGGAAATACCGAATCTCTGGTTTGACATCGCAAGCGACACAAGAGCTAATGTAAGGAACACATGTTACGGTTATCGGTCGGCCTAACCTTTTACTTCAATATACCTAACCTTTTACTTCAATATAATATAATTGATTGAGCATGAAACTTTAATTATTTAGGTCTCTTCAAGGATCTTTAGCTTGGCTTCTTGATTGGTCCGTGTGAACTTTCTAGTATTTTTTGATTTTCCTTGGGGAACCAAATTCTCACAGCATCTGTTTTCATTATTGAAAATAATGAAGTTTCTTATACTGTTTAAAAGTTCTCAGTGTACTCATAGCCTGAAATTATTATCTCGTGCTAGATTTCCGGTTGATGAAAGGGGCACAATTAAATCCGTTGTTGAATACTTTAGAGAGACTTATGAGTATGCCATTCAATACACTCAGTTGCCTTGTCTACAAGTTGGAAATCCACAGAGGCCAAACTATTTGCCAATGGAGGTCAGTCTATTTGCACCTATAACCACGGGGTTTAGTTTCTTTAAATTTGGATATTAAAATAATTGTTTGATAATCCAGGTGTGCAAGATTGTGGAGGGACAGAGGTATTCTAAGAGGTTGAATAATAAACAGATTACTGCGCTCCTGAGGGTCACATGTCAGCGTCCCAATGAGAGGGAGCGTGATATTCTTCAGGTTGGTCCTGCGGCAATTTTTTGAACCTGAGAATATACTGCATTAAAATTGCAACCTTTCATGCTCTTTGTGGCTATTGTGATTTGATCCAAGGGATGCCTGTGCAATGTTTTTATGGTCCTGCGGCAAATTTTGAGCCTGAGAATATACTGCAATAAAATTGCAACCTTCCATGATCTTTGTGGCTATTGTGATTTGAACCAATGGATGCCCGTGCAATATTTTATTTATGAATGCTTTTGTAGCATTTCATGAGGTATTATATGAACTGATGGGGAAAAGAACGAAGGGTTATATAGACACATTTTCCTTACATCATATTTGATGCTGCTTGATATTTATGGCTGCTTTTTTCTCTTTTATTTTATTATGCCTATAGTCCCCTGTTAATGGATAGTGTGTACTGATTCATCAGTTGCAAGGTAGTTTAGTACTATATCTATGATTTTGCTTCATGCTACATTAATTTGTTAGTATCTCTCATTTGAAAGAGTGAAGCATTAATATTAAGCCTTTCTTCATTTCCTGTGGGAATGTGTGAATTATGCACACCTTGTATAATAATATTAATTCTTTTCCTTTTTGCAAATTTTGTTGCCTCTGGTATCTGAATGATGCATTTTGTTGTTGAGAGTGCTCCAACTGCTTTGACACCATATTTTTTCATCCCAGACTGTACATCATAATGCTTATTCTGAGGACCCTTACGCTAAAGAGTTTGGAATTAAAATCAGCCAGAAGCTGGCTCAAGTTGAGGCTCGCATTCTGCCTGCTCCCCGGGTACATAACTTTGATCATTGCTTTGCTGTGTATGTTGGCCTAAATTTTATTAGCTCTTTTGATGGTAAATTGTTTCACAAGTTTTGTGTTATTACAGCTTAGATATCATGATTCTAGTCGGGACAGGGACTGTTTGCCACAAGTTGGGCAGTGGAACATGATGAACAGGGTAATTGCAATTTTAAAAGTTCTAATTTATTCCGTAATATATGCTAAAATGAACCAGTATTAATGCATAGTTATCTTGTGACGTTTATTTTGCATGTTGCTCGAAACATTATAGCTATCACCTTGCAATGTTGTTCAAATTGCTGCAAAAAATATTTAATATTTGATCTTGCAGAGGATGGTTAATGGAGGCATTGTCAACAGTTGGATCTGCATTAACTTTGCCCGCAATGTGCAAGACAATGTGGCAAGAAGCTTTTGTCACGACCTTGCTCAAATGTGTACTACTTCTGGCATGGTGAAGGCATTTGAAGTTTTAACTTTTTTAATACTTAAATATGTGCATTCTGATTTTTGTATTTCGTCACAGGACTTCAATCCTGAACCTGTTCTACCAGTTTTTAGTGGCCGGCCAGATCAGGTGGAAAGAGTCTTAAAAGCTAGATTTCATGACGTTATGACAAAGCTGCGGCCCCATGGGAAGGAACTTGACTTACTAATCGTTACATTACCAGACGATAATGGCCCCCTTTATGGTAAGAAACTAATGATAAACAAAATAACAGGCCTTTTCTATTTTTAGGCACCATGCACGAAATTGATGTTGCTTGATTTTGTGATAAAATGCATATTTGAATTTTTACAGGTGATCTGAAAAGAATATGTGAGACCGATCTTGGTATTGTCTCACAGTGCTGTCTGCAAAAGCATGTGTACAAGGCAAACAATCAACAATATCTTGCAAATGTAGCACTGAAGATAAATGTGAAGGTTGGAGGGAGAAACACAGTGCTAGTCGATGCACTCACTAGGCGTATCCCTCTTGTCAGTGACCGACCTACGATTATTTTTGGGGCTGATGTTACACATCCCCAACCCGGCGAGGATTCTAGCCCATCCATTGCTGCTGTAAGATTCTCACTTGACAGCTTTGAGATGCTTCCTCCCTCGTAAATCTGGTTTCATCTTTCTGTCGAGGTCCACTTACTGTTAATATAATTTCATTGCAGGTTGTTGCTTCCCAGGACTGGCCAGAGGTCACAAAATATGCTGGTTTGGTTTGTGCTCAAGCTCATAGGCAAGAGCTCATCCAAGACTTGTTTAAAACCTGGCAAGACCCTGTTAGAGGAACTGCGACGGGTGGCATGATCAAGTATGACATCTAATACTCCCACATGCCAATGGAAATTCTTTTACTCCACCACTTCCCACTCATGTATACTAGAAATAGCTGATTTATCATTTATGCTTATTTGGATCATAATTGCATGGTTAATAGACATGTTTTTGTGGTTCTACAATTTAGGGAACTCCTCATTTCTTTCCGTAGAGCAACTGGACAGAAACCACAGCGGATTATTTTCTATCGGTATTTTCAATTATCAATTAAATTCTTTAGACATTTTTAGTGTTCTTTCCATCATTTGATGCCTCACTATGCTCGACTGTCTACAGGGATGGTGTCAGTGAAGGGCAGTTCTATCAAGTTCTGCTTTATGAACTTGATGCCATCCGTAAGGTACTGCCTCTATAGTCTCTCCAAGTATCGTTTAGGTTATCTATTTAAGAGTTGATATATGATTGGAGTTCTATGAAACAGGCACATCTAATTCCAATTTTTTGATTGCTCCTTGTTTTTAATCTAATTTAGGCTTGTGCATCTTTGGAACCAAACTATCAGCCCCCAGTTACATTTGTTGTAGTTCAGAAACGTCATCATACAAGATTGTTTGCCGATGACCATAATGATAGACACGCTGTTAACAGAAGTGGAAATATACTGCCTGGTATGGGGTTCAATTGTTTCCACTCCGCTTTATGTTATGCAGTAGATTATATTTTTAAAATATGATTCACCTTAAATACGAATATTTTCAGGTACCGTCGTAGATTCAAAGATATGTCATCCTACTGAATTTGATTTCTACCTCTGCAGCCATGCTGGGGTGAAGGTAAAACTGCACTTCCATTTAGTTTATGATTTGTTTCTACATCATTAATGTGTTGCTTGCTTTGATTCAATCTTACAGGGTACCAGCCGGCCAGCACATTATCATGTTCTGTGGGATGAAAATAAGTTCACAGCCGACGCCCTCCAGTCCCTCACAAATAACCTATGCTACACGTAAGTGCCTGCTCTGTACTTGTGATATTTTTAGGTACGGTGACTTTCTTATTGGTTTCATTTTGACTCGTAGGTATGCGAGGTGCACCCGCTCTGTTTCCATCGGTACACTTCTTTTTCATATGATTTCCTACTATGAGAAAATTGCACTTCGATTCACAGTTTATTGCCTATTAGCAAGTTGGTCATCAACCTTTCATTACAGTTCCACCATCAGTCTCCAATGCCAGAAATGTCTAAGTCTCCTCTAAAGTGACCCTCACGTCCCAACTCTATGAAACTAGATTCTGTTTTTCGAATTAGGTTGGCATTGAGAAATTTGAAGTGCCACTTATTACAAATGAAGTCCATGTGACGACTAAATGGAGATTTGGATAGTTTCAGTTTTTGGGGACTGTGCTCGCTATAAAAATGAGAGATTGAGGGCCATTTTGTTTCTTTTACTCGGGCAATATGTTAAGAGACCAATGATGCAATTTTCCTTGTTTTGAGAAAGTTTTGTAAGCTGTTAATAAATTTATACATCTTCCGGCAGTACCACCTGCATACTATGCACATCTGGCTGCATTTCGTGCTCGTTTCTACATGGAGCCTGATACATCCGATAGTGGGTCAATGACCAGTGGTGCAGCCGGTGGCCGTGGAGCAGGTGGTAGTGCTAGAAGTGCTAGGGTTGCAGGAGCCAATGCTGCTGTGAGACCTCTACCTCAGCTCAGGGAAAACGTGAAAAGGGTAATGTTTTATTGTTGAGTTGTCGACTGGGTCGGTAGAATTGAATGGCTTGAATAAGGTTATTATCGTGTCGAGATCTTAACTTGAACTTCATTACTGTGGTTTAAAAAGCTGTAATAACTTAAAGATTGGTGTCTTTAAATTGTTGTGGGCATTTAGACCATACTGTCCTTTTCAGTACTGTGGTTATATATTTATTCTTAATTTTCTATAATGCCCTGTTCTTTTTTTTATCTGAGTAATTTCATTGAGAATAATAATTTTTTTGAGTACCACGTTAATCTACTTTGATTGTAATCTAGTTACACAATCTAGCAACTAATAAAATAATCTCAAGGGAATTCGAAAAATATTCATGAAGAATATTTTGATGACCTTCTCTAAAGGCATCTTCAACCCGATCCCTTTGCACCAAATTATTGGTGTAAATGTGTCATACGTCTCCAACCCATTGCACCATTTTGGTGCAATACTATTCATTTGTGCCAAAATGGTGGAACATCTTTTTATCCCTTTTTATTTTGCACCAAATTTTTGTTAAGGGTAATTGTGTCCATTTTTGTTATATAATAATTTTTAATTTAATTGTATTATTAATGTTGTTGTTATTGTATTACATTTAATAAATTTATTAACGAATTCAATATTTTCGTTAATTAAAATGTAATCATTCTTATTTAATAATTTATGTAGTAATAAAATAAATAAATGAGTAAATAAGTTTGCTAGGAATGAAAAAAAATCAAGAAATACTGTTCATTTGGTACAATTTTTAGCGTATCAGGTTTGAAATGATTTTCAGTTTGGTACAAGATTTGATGTAAAACTCACCTCAAATTTTGGTGCAGAGTTGTAAATGGCTTAAGGAACTCGGTAAAATAGTCTAGTATCTTTGAGAGAAGGGTTTTTTCCTCATAAGGGGGTCATAGTGATTAGGCTCAAGCGACTAGTGCCAAAAAATATGTCACGCAAAGTTGTAAGACCATGTATGGAAGATGGGGGTTAAAGAAGTTGGTGATCAGATGATACAGGAATCAGCGATAGAATCTTTAGTGAATGAGTTTAATTAGTCGATTTATAATGAACAAAGAAAAATGATCATGTGATATCTTTAACATGTGCATGCATTGAGCAATTAATTCAAGCGTACAACAAGCATCTCCAATATATAGAATGCAATATGATTAATGAAAAAAATAAAATCTTTGTTATGTCCAATATATGGTCAACATAGTATCAAAAGTAAGGGTTCAAATTTTACTTCTCATTTACAAAAATTATAAACATTTCAAGTTTATTATCAAAAATATAAATTTGGTCCAACGTGAAGAGTGTGTTAAAATAAGATTTAAACAACTTCGAAGTCCCCTTCTTAGCCAAAGCCAGCAAACAATGGAAGCAAAGAATAAATTAAAATGGAGGATTTCATCTCCAAAAGTAATTTTTTAACTTTTAAATTTGTCAAAAAATGAAAGTCTGAGATTCACTTAGAAGTTGAATGAATTCTTTTTCTTGGTTTCAATCAGCCTCAAGGAATGCCTTTTCTTCCTCCAATTGAGTATTCAGCCTCCAAAGATATTCCATTTCCTCGGTGCATACTTGAATTATTTCTCCTATATAAAGAAGGGGACCCCATTTCATGTTCAAAACAAAACAAATTTTACCCCAAAATCCATACACTAGGACATTTTTATGGCTTCTCTGATCGTGGATAGCATGCCAGATGCCTTGAGGCAGAGTCGATACCACATGAAGAAATGTTTTGCCAGGTACGCAGTATTATATAGGATTTGACAGCATGTTCAGTACACTGTATTGGAAATGCAATATGCAATAAACAAGATTTTAACTGGCAATATCCTAACTTATGTCTTATGTTGGCAATTGAAATTTGATCTAATCAAATGAAAAAATAAATATGAAGGTTCACTGGAATGGGAAGAAGGCTAATGAAATCCCAGCATTTAAAGGAAGAGATGGAGAAAACAATTGAGGACAAGCTTGAGAGATCCAAGATTTTGGAAGGCTCAATTGGTGACATCTTCAATTCAACACAGGTCAATTCAAGATTTTAGCTTTTTTTTTTTTTTTTTGTTTCTCCTAACGAATAGGCCATTTGGGTGCGTGTACAAATTTGCAGGAGGCAGTTGTGGTACCACCTTATGTTGCCTTTGCAATGAGACACAATCCTGGGGTTTGGGACTATGCTAAGGTGAATGCAGAGAATCTATCTGTTGATATCATCACAGCCAAAGAATACTTGAAATTCAAAGAAAAGATCATTGATGAGAACTGGTGAGTTGAAATAATATGAAATACTTGTCTTGAAAATCATAAGATTCTGCTGGTAATGTGGTTTCATGTGCAAGCAGGGCTATGGATGACAATGCATTGGAAATCGATTTTGGAGCATTCGACGTTTCTATTCCTCGTCTATCTCTTTCTTCGTCCATTGGAAATGGGATGACCTATATCTCGAAATTCATGACAATGAAATTCAGTGGGAGTCCTGAGAGCGCGAAGACTTTGGTCAAGTACTTGCTTGCTCTCAAGCACCAGGGAGAGGTAAGCAAATGGGAAAAAGGAAAAAAAAAAA